>JABUQX010108654.1:10000-12500 GCA_015478945.1 Trachelipus rathkii | reverse complement strand
GGCAGGCACCTGTAGCACATTGCATTGCGCGAACCTCTCCGTCGATCCGGTCGTCGGTATACTTTAGCACGCCTGTCCGAGGCGCACAGAGACACTCTCGACTCGTCCGTAAAAAGCACCTTTGCCCAATCGTCGACCGTCCAATGGATGTGCTCTCGGGCAAATGCCAGTCACCGCCCTTCCGATGTGCCGTGTGTCAGTGACCCTATCGCAGGCCTCCGGGGCCCGTTAATTATGTTCCCGCAAGCGTCGCGACGAACTGATATTTCTTACTCATCCTGGTTCGTTGTACCTCCGCCAGCTGTATCTGCAGATATCGTGTGTTGTATGGCGCTCTCGTACATTGAACGCAGACGTATAAACGGTCTTCCGGTTGGTGTCGTGACCTGGGCCTACCCTTGCTCCTCACCGGCGATGATGTGTCAGGGTTATCTAGTACCGTTGAACCACCCGTCTCCAATCATTGTGTGCGCTAACACCTAAACCGATGACATGTGACCCGGTACCGTTGCTCTCTCGCGTTGGAGTGTTGTATTATCTTCCCGCCACATATCATCTTGCTGTTAACGCACTATCCTCTCCATGTTTATCGGCGAGCGCTTTGTACGTGAATATCCTCGCTCGCATTATACCCCCGCCATACTACCCCAACATCTCCAAGTCTAGTTACCTGGTTTATGTTTCTAAATTATATTCTCGGTGCACGGCCATTAATACATCGCAGCCAATTCTCTGCGGGATCGTTACAAAGGTGCACTGATGCTGTCGTCTGTGTTGGTGTGGGATTTCATGGGGTTAGGGGCCTTCCCGTTCCTGCGAGAGCCATTTACCCTAGTGGTGCGTTATTTTTACGAGTAATATAATATATATATATATATATATATTTCTAGTATATATATATAATATATATAATAATATATATATATATATATATATACTATATACTATATATATATATATATATATATATATAGTACATATATATATATATATATATAAGAGTATATATATATATATATATTTTTTTGTAATATATATATAATATTACTATATATATATATATATATATATATATATATCATGTTGTAACCTCCTGCTCACTCATCTTTCACCATTCTTTTCCCCTTTGAAAAATAGCCAAGAAATTCACAAAGAACTGTTGTTAGGAAGTTAGCATTAGAGCAACATACTTCTGATCTTTCTCGCATTCTCCATTGGAGTAAGCAAAACAGGGTAGTTGTCATTGTGTCAAAAGTTATATTATTTCATTTATGAACTTGCTTATAATTAAAACATTTTTTGTTCTCTAAAACACACAGCTCAAGCATTTTTCTGTCAATAAAATTCTTTGATTGTCATTTTCTCGTAGTTTTTCTTGGAAAATTCAGATATTTTTTCCTTGTTAAATAAGTTTCTAAGAGGTTGGGAGATTGTCCTAATGTTCTTTCTTAACTTCATAAGATTACCCAAGTTGATAGTTTTATAAAAGGGAAGAATTTATGTTCGTTTCTCTTATCCATGATGATTCCTATCACACAGTCCTTCGTTGGGGGCGGAGTCTAGGGAAAATCGCCTTGTGTTTTTGAAACTCACTCACTCACTCTCACATACTCTCTATTCAAAATACCTCTAGAAGTCGAACTATCACAAAACTCTTCTTACACTAGAGCCATTATAACTCTTCTTATACTATAGACATTATAGCGAATATTTTGAACTTTATAGTGCCAAACCTACTCCCTTGATGAAAGTTAGCTCTTGTGACTTCTTCTCTAAACAAAGTATCATTGCTTATTTGTCCAGATCTCTGATCCAAGACTTTACGGCGATGTTCATTCTTTTATGTATTATAATGTAAAGCTTGAAACACTTTCATGCTTCTATTTCCACCAATTCATTTTTACTACCAACACTCTTTCTAGCGTTGTACTTACTTTATGGCACGTCGGCTTTTAATTTCAAGTGAATAATTTCTACACCATTAGTGGATTTCTAACCTCTTTCCTAATATATATATATATTTATATATATATATCACCGCTGCTCACGGGCAGAGCCCTATTCAAGGGAAGGGTGTTGAACACCTCAAAAATCCATCTAAGGCAAATTACGCAGATGAGCACAGACACTGGCTTTAAAGCAGGGGAGATGAAATTGAGTAGGAAACACAGAAGATGGAAGAGAATTCCACAGAACAGAGCTGGCAGGAAAGAAGGAAGCACCGCAGCTAACTAGCCTGGAGTTACTTATATCAGCACATCACTCATTTGCTGACACAGCACCCCTTGTACTATGAGAGGGGCTTCTGTGTAAAGGTGATGGTACGCGAGTGGAAAGTTCCTTCGAGCACTTGCCGCTACTACGGTACCTATAGAAAGAGATAAAGTACCAACATCGTGCCGCAAAGATAGAGGGCCAACTGAACTAGAAAGTACAGGACAGTTTATATCTTGGCCTTTGACTCGACCCTATCCGAAAGCCGGGTGAAAAGAGCCCCCCA
>JABUQX010108654.1:0-5000 GCA_015478945.1 Trachelipus rathkii | reverse complement strand
CTTTAAAAAATATTTCTTCTCAGCGCAATAGTTTCCCAAGATTTATAATCCTTCCGTTAATATGTTTCCATCGAGCCTCTAATATATTTATCATCGAGTTCTTTTCAAGTTCTAGTTATATATATATATATATATATATATATATATATATATAAACGAACGTATACATCCGAAAATAAACAATATATATATATATATATATATATATATATATATATATATATGTGTGTGTGTGTGTGTGTGTAAATATATATATATATATATATATATATATATATATATATATATATATATATATATATATATATTTATATATATATATATATATATATATATATATATATATATATATATATATAGAGAGAGAGAGAGAGAGAGAGAGAGAGAGAGAGAGAGAGAGAGAGAGAGAGAGAGAGAGAGAGAGAGAGAGAGAGAGAGTACAATTTACAATTATTACAAAGCTTCAATAGAAAACATGAACTGAAGTTTCAACATTATTTTTGATAAGAAATAAAATAAAAAAATAGTTTAAGAAAAATTTCTGCTGAATCATCAACTAAAATTTGAAATTTAGTTCAAGAATGAAAATGCTGACAATTGCTTAATTAAGAAGCTTTTTCCTTAACTTTATTTTTAAAAATTTCAGTAATAAATGTCTAAGTTTATTAAAAGAAGATTGATAATTTTTAGCATTTTTTTTATTTTGATTTTTATTTCGTGAACTGAATATTTATCAAAGTTATATATATAATATATATATGTTGCCATATATATATATATATTAGTTATATAGTTATATATTTTTTTTTTTTTTTATATAAATATATATATATAAAATATATATATATATATATATATATATATATATATATATATATATATATATTTATATATATATATATATATATATATATATATATATATATATATATATATATATATATATATATATATATATATATATATATATATATATATATATATATATATATATATATATATATATATATATATATATATATATAAAATATCGAGAGAGAGAGAGAGAGAGAGAGAGAGAGAGAGAGAGGGAGAGAGAGAGAGAGAGAGAGAGAGAGAGAGGAGAGAAAGTATGAGGCGGTCGAAAGGGATGCAGGCACGGTAAAAAATATCGGCTGATATCCTCTGGAATGAAGCGAATATTTCAGCTGAATTTCCTTGTTAAAAATGGTTCGAACAATTTCTAGGACGAAATACGATTCACTCAAGTCCAGTTCAACAATATTTTAAGAATCCTTAAATCCGCTTCAAATTATATATATAGAGTTATATATATATATATATATATATATATATATATATATATATATATATATATATATATATATATATATATATATATATATATATATATATATATATATATATTTTCAATGTAAAGGACCCACCACGGCCTACAGGAATCGGCCACACTGGGTTGAATAATCAACTCCATGGGTGGGTCCTAGCTCATACATATTTTAAATGTCAAAGAAAATTTGGATGGTGAAATGAATATTCAATCAAAAATAAATAAAAAGCTAAATAAAAAAGATGTCCTTACATCATAAATAGTCCTAATATTACGTAACAAAATCATATGTTGTGAAGAATATTCAGTTCTTGGAGATAAGAGAAAATAGAGTTACTGTTAAAGTGGGAGGATTCAGATAAGATATGGGATAACCTTTTAGAAGGTGTTATGGACCATAAAGTAGGAAAATGACGATGTTGAATACGAGAGAGAGCAATTTATTTTGGATTCGTAACGACACGCGAAATATAATTTGCAAGTTACAAATTATATATCGCGTGACGTTACGAACCTATAAGTAGAAAGATATAAAAATTACAAAGCACAACTTGATTTTTTTTAAAAATCATAAATCAGTAAAATATGGGATAACCTTTTAGAAGGTGTTATGTACCATAAAGTACGAAAATGTCGAAGGTGAATGGGGTCCTGTTGGGGACAATAAATGGAGATATTGTGAACAGATTGCGGGGTATAAAGACGACAAATTTGCTGAAGGAAAGAAGGTTCTGTTTGTGAACAGATTGCGGGGTATAGCGACGGCAAAATTTGCAGATGGGAGGAGGGTTCCGTGACATGTAGTGGCTGTGAGTGATATTGGTGTGGCCAATACGTAGGCCTGCAAGTATCACCTCGTGCAAGCGCTTTCGTCGGTGAGAGGAAGACCACTCACCAATATTCGGTTTTATATTTCTAATCGCTGATCAAACGTCTAACCCTCTTGCCAATAAGACCGAAAGCCTTGTCGGAGAGCAGGATAATAATCAGTTGATGGGAGGTGACCTTGTCGAATGGCATCCGGAAGGCACCTAGAATAGCTCCGAAAAGAAGAGTCGGCAATTTTGGCCTCTCTGTCAGGTATTTCGTTAGCAGTTACCCTTACGTGAAAGGAGGTACAACATAGTATGATTTGTGGGACAGCCGAATAAATCGTTGTACAGAGCTATTGTGATTTTATTATAGCTTGTTTTATGGGCCTGGATGGCGCTGAGCTATCCTGAATAAATGATATATGAGTGGTCTTGGTTAAGGAGTAGAATTTGAGAGAGGGCAATCATTATAGCCATTAATTCTGTCCTAAAAATTGAAGTATGAGGGGGAGAGTATACAGCAGATGCACCCACACTGTCCTCTGTTTTAGAGACGTCAGTAAGCACAGCAGTAAATTGACCGTGAACAGCGGAATGAGATAAGAATGATACCTTTAACTAGATTTGGATAAAGAGGTCAGGACCAGGTAAATGGTGGGAACAGAAAATAGCCAAATCATAGGAGAACGACAGTACCTTCTTGCAAAGGAATGTTGAGGAAGTTAAGGATGTTGTAAACTGTGTTTGCAAATGGCCAGTAGGGAGGATTCTAAGGTATCTCTCGCAGAATCGGTGCTAGGGCAGATGGTATCGGAGTTTGAAAGCGAAGATAGCTTGCGCACATGATGTATTCCCTTCGAAGAAAGAGAGTGGCATCATATATATATATATAATATATAGAGAGTGACACCACACTATATATATATATATATATATATATATATATATATATATATATATATATATATATATATATATATATATATATATATATATATATATAAATATTAAATTCATAGTTAATAGTTATATATATATATATATATATATATATATAAGATATATATATATATATATATATATATATATATATATATATATATATATATATATATATATATATATATATATATATATAACCAAAGGACCACATCCCTGCTTGCTTTTCATTCAGTGAATATTATTCACCAAACCAACCCGTAAATACGTCTTCACCTTCACAGAGGGACTAGCGATCAGTCGATCATACACTAGAGCGCTTTTGAATTTGTCCATTGGGAACTCGTATCCCCTATCATCTCTTCACGTGTATTCCACAGACTTACGAGCACACGTATAAAAAATTTTATTTTAACAATTTAAAAAAACTCTGAAACTAATACCTTCCTCGGAGACTCTTTTGTCGGTGGAATTCCCGACAATGTCAAACTTTCTCTAATCAACCCATCAACACTTGGAATCTTGCGGCTTCCGATGATGGGGTTGGTTCAGCCAAGATTTTGCCGCCGGCTTGCTCTGGTGGACGGTCTTCATTTTGAAGCTAATTTCTAGAATATTCATGGCCTTTAATCTAAGTTCCCTTTTGATGAACACCAACTAACTTCCTCTGAAAAATCATCTCTTGCCCTACCCAAAACTAATATGGTTGAGTGCTCTGAATATAAACCCTACTTTGTTCCCTCCTACTATATATATCGTCCTACTGTATCTATCTATATCTATCTATTTTTATTAAAAATTGGATGTTGTGCATTTTGAGCAACGAAGTTGTTGATTTCTTTGTTTCTAAAATGGATTTTTACGAATTTTCCGCTTTGTGACTAAATCTCTTTGGCAGATCTATAGTTAATTCATATGTTCTGTTTTTTTGAACTGCGGACCGTCGCCGTGTAAAGGGACACGTCGACCTTTAATGATAATCGCTAAAGTTCCTTTACAAACTCTGGTAAAGTTCAGTAGACCTCAGGAATTTACCTACCAAATGAAACATTATATATATAGTTTATATATATATATATATATATATATATATATATATATATATATATATATATATATATATATATATATATATATATATTATTATTATTATTATACAAACACTTATTCCCGCTTAAGCGGGGTAGTGGTACGTGCAGCTTCCCTAATTCATATTTTCCTTCATCTCACCCTCACCCACCTCTTATTATTATTGTTATATATATAAATTATATGTATATATATATATAGTATATATATATATTAGTATTATTATTAGTGTTGTGAGGAGTTATTAGTATATTATTATTATTATTATTATATATTATTATTATTATTATTATTATTATTATTATTATGTATTAACCCATTATATATACATATATATTATTATTATTGGTTGACTGGGATATTGTTATACATATACATATTATACATATATATATATTATTATTATATATATTATATTAATATATATATTATATTATTATTATTATATTTATATTATTACATATTATATATATATATATATATATATATATATATATAGCAGTTGAATGAAAATTTTTAGATAAGGATAGACGTGCATTGTTGTTACTTTTATATATATATATATATATATATATATATATACATATATAGTATATATATATATAGTTATATGCTATATATATATATATATATATATATATATATATATATATATATATATATTTATATATATATATAAGGTATATTATATATATATATATATATATATATATATATATTATATATATATATATATATATATTGAAGTTTTTTTAATGAAAAATAAAAGGTTTCACGATAAATGCGAAAACGGTTAAACACCCATTGAGTAACTGAACGAAGTACACCTG
>JABUQX010108653.1:5000-16776 GCA_015478945.1 Trachelipus rathkii | reverse complement strand
CTGATCGTAGTATGGCGTGAGGCCTGATACTTGTTGAGCTCACGGGGGCGCTTTGCGGGTGCACAGTATGGGTGGCGGTTCGTTTTCTCACGAACCATGCGGCCTCGTCCAGTGGGGGTCGTGGTGGTCCGTAGTTGGGCACCTTGGCCCCTTCCGCGAGGATACGTCTGATCTATCCACTGAGTAGTGCTGTATGCCGCCCGCGCCCTCCCTGATTATGTACGTAGCAGAGGTCACTATGGAGGATATCGTAGAGTGACGTAACCGCTGCACTCACCCTCACGATATCCGCCTTTAAACTTAGTACGGTCAGCCTCCTAAGTAATCCACTCCAAATATGTCCTCCTGTGCGTGGATTCCTATAATTACTCATCCGTCTTGAATTAGACAATCATTGGGAAGATACTTGAAGTCTTAAACTCACAGTTGACCTTGCCCGCGTCGCAGGGCCGGCTGGCACCTTACCTCGGCGTCGCGCCTACGCTATATGTACTTATCTAGTTGGATCGCGAGTTGGTCCAGTTTATACTAACGGTATTCGAGTTATGTGCCACACTCTCAAACAACCACTATTTGAAATTAGTAATTAATCTGCTATCGTCGAGTTCTATTGCAGTAGTCGAGTGGCGGCTCCCTTTTTCGGCTTGAGTGGTCCAGCTGACTGCGCTTACCCTAAAGAAGCAAATCGTTCTGCGTAATTCCCGGGTGGTTTGACATGGGCGTGTCACAGCTACGAACGTCTATCACATCCTTCTCTTCACACTCATCAACTGGAGGATGCTCCGATCTCGGCCCCTAGCGTTGACCTGAATCTTCTCGTCTCCGCCTCCCATGCCCCGTCTGCGTCATTCGGCAGCGTATTGTGGCTATGACGGCGAGAATTCTACGTGATGACGGGTGCTCGAGAATCGTATTATCAGTAGTATAGTATACTTGCCGCTAGCAGGTATAGCTAGCGGCTGCATTTTCAGTGTAGCTAGCGTTGCCCCCCCGTCAGTACGCATATCTGGGCCAGCACTTCTACTGATTCTTGCCTTTTATTTAGCCTATCAGATGACTGAGCTTATTTTATATTCACAGTTGAGCGTACTAATACGTGTTATCACTTTATCTATATGGTTAGCCTGCGCGCTTAGCTATGTCGCTTACATAGCCCTAGACCGTTTACGTAAGTCACTCACTATGACTGGCATATATGTTATAGTGATGCGTAGGTACGCGAATTTTTTCTATTACCGTCTGACATAATGTCTCTCTCTGCTGGGAGAGACCTTCTATCCATGACTACTATTGATATTTTGTGTAGTGACGCACTACATAGCTATTGTTTATGTGACCATTACACTACTCAATCTCCCTCGACGATTCGCCCTCCTTTTCGCGTGCGCGAAGCCTTCCTACGCAGCTTCTTCACTTTATAAGTTGCCCCGCCGCTCACCCTCACCCCCTATCACCACGTTATTCACTGTTGCTATACGCGATACTGATACGTTATATATACTGAGTATATAATATATTATATATATATATAGTATAGTATAGATGTTGTAGCGTAGCTGTAGATGACCCTAGTTTATAATTAGTGCATGCATATATGTACGTAGTAGTACTAGATTTCTGCTGAGTGTCAATGGTTATTATTATATTCATCGTAGCTGATTATCAGTGTGCACCTATACTTCAATGAGTCATGTTCCGTATTCGTATAGTGCCGTCTGGTCATATCTGTGTCGTTCTTTACTACGTATTCCAAGCTTCAGTTATATTGACTGTGCGTAGTAATTATGGCTATCCTCTACACTCCTTGCATCTCAGCTAGAGAGGGAAAGTACCCACCCTACCGTGATATGTGTACGTTACATCCCTCTAATGGGAATTCTATATTAGCTTTGGTATTAGGGCATATCTCAACTATAGTCTCTGGTCTAGTTATATATTACCTAATACGTAGAATATTGTATCCCTCGATTAGGGGAGAGCCCTACCCTATTATAACCTCGATTAACAACCCAGATAATTTGATCTTTTGTAAGAAGGATCAAATATCATATTTAACTGCTGCTAGAACATGATATTATTTCTGGAGCAGTAATGTTTCTCAAGAAGTATCATTTAATGAAAAAGATGACGGTTTAAAATGTAATGTATAACATTTACTGTAATTAAATAAAATACTTTACTGCTCTATAGTTATAGTCATAGAACAATTTTGATGTTTAAGTGCTTCTTACGGATCTTACTGTAAATCATTCTGATCTAAAGTGGTTATATGAAAAAATTAAATTTGATTAATCTATTCTGTGCTTTTAAAATTTCTACATTGTTTTCTAGTGAGAGTAGCGTCAGTTAGTTTCCCAGTAAATTCTATCTATGGGTAGCTTCACGGCGGGCCGGGCACAGCCTGATAGACCAGCTGCGCCCTCACAACCTCTACTATCTTCCTGTCATATTTCTATCTACACCGCCCTATCCTATCAGCTAACGTACATCACCCCTCGATATTATCCCAGACCATCACCCCTACTAAATACACTACACTTATGGTATTGGTATTTTATTGAGACTATTAGTTACCCTACCTAACCCTACCCTCCCCTACTAATAACTAGTACCCTCGATACTGAGATTAGGATATACTCTAGTGAGTACTATATTCTTACCTTATGATTATTTATTATGTTTATTGATTAGTTATATATTTATTTTATCAGTATTATTTATTTTTAGCCTTATTAACCTTTAGCCTTATTCCACTCATACCCCTATAACAATACCTAACTACCATATATCATACCTCGCATAGTATTCTTATAGACGTTATTATGTTAGCCAGATAATTATGTCCTACCGATATTTTATATATAGTTAATTTATACCGTTTATGCCTATTAGCTATATATTAATCTTAAGGTTATAGTAGTGGAGATTATTATATCAGTATAGTTATATTAGTATAAAGTTCTATTCTGAAAACTCATTTCTGAGTAGATATGCGATTCATAAGAGAGTGGTGTTATATCCGAATGTATATTTGGATGATGTAAATAAAATGATAATCAATTAGGTCTTTCCTATTTTAATGTTAAATCGAAATTTATTAAACATTTACAAGTCTGTGCTAGAAGTATTAGCGCTCCGCTTCAGAAAATAAATAATTTAATCTAGCATTCAAAAACTATTATTCATTAATTAAAATCTTAACTTCAAAATCTTTCTTCATCTAAACAAGACCCCAAAAACCAATAAGGGAAAAGATAAATATCTGTCCTTTAAAGGAACTTTTTTATATAATAATTCACATCCAAAATCCCTAAAATTCATGGAAAATATATTAATACTACCCCCCCCCCCCCTCAAAACAAAAACAATCACCTCCTTCGTTTTCAATTTAAAATCAATCAACTACGAAGCCTAAGCAAGAAAGCCAAGATAATATATATAAAGGTTCAAACAGGATATTTATTATAATCTTTTATATTCATTTTTATAGTATAATATTGCGATTAAAGAATAATTACCATTAATAGTTATATAAATTCCTGTATGAAGCCGTTATGTAAGATAAATAACATATATCTGAGCTTAAATAACCATCATAATTTTTTTTTGACTGCTTAATCGAATGATATATAACCATCCAATAATTTTTTTTATAAGTTATATACTGAAGGGTTTTTTTTTCTCTTCTTCGTTAAATATAGAGCAAATGAAGAAGTCTTTGATGTTACTCGTTATTTTTAAAACCTTTTTTGCTAGAGCTTATCTAGCTAGATATAAGTAAATTAATTCTTGATATCATATGCAAATACATTAGATACTTTAGTATTTTTTGTTATCGTGTTACTATTTCTGTTTATCTTATATATATTGTATATATTGGTATTAATATGTTTTATTATATATATTTATTGAGTATTATATATTAATACTTTTGAGTACTGATTTATTATCAATGTAATATTTCTGGTTACTTTTATTGTTAGTGATATATATAGTGGTTAGTATTATACTTAATATATATATATATTATATATTATAATTTCCATTTATATATTTATCCTGAGATATGAAGGAAAGAGAGTGAGAAATGATAGTATGACTAGATGACGATGAGAGATGCAGATGAGAGGAGTATAAGAGTAAGTGCAGAGAAGATAGACTAGAGTAGTAGAGATGTACGATGAATAGTTCCTTTCGTTATAATTAAACTGCAACAAATAATTGATCAATATACTATTCATTACGCTTGTACAAAAGGCTCAAAAGTATTGAAAATTAACTTTATCTAATCTCGAAAAGATATTTATTATAACACTAATTTTAACCACTCTCATTTTCTATTCAACATCATTTATTTCAGGTCTATTACTGATTCAATCCTTCCCTGCTTCCCTCTCCTATATTTTTAACTGGTAGAGAGCTTTTTTTTGTAGGAATGTGAGCGTGATTCTCTTCTCGACGACGTTGTTTTATTATTGATTTACGCGTATTACCGATGACGTTTCATGAGAATATGATGACTGCGTCTCCTTTAATTTAGCTCTCTATTTTTAATCTTATACTTACTCCAGCCAGTGTACTAAATTGCTACCGACTTATAATTTGCCAAGTTTTCTCCATAAATGACAAATGTTTCCTTTAAATTTCTATATAACACCTGCTTGTCCCATGTTACTTTCAATTTTGCACAGCGCTACGTTTCTTAACATCACTGCAAATCATTTTCACACCCATCTACATGCAGTTCCGTACTTCACAGTTATATTTTTTTCTAGTATAATGACACAATAGTCATAATGCTTCCCCTTGCTCCATGTTTTATTGAGAACTATTTCTTTATCTCTGCACACAAATATCGTTGATTTTTCGATTGCCACTTATTTATTTTGTCGGGCCTAGTGTGTGAGTGTATGTATTGTCTCACTAGAATTCATTCCCTTCCTGCAACCTATCGAGGCCCTCTAATTCATCGTTTGTATCGCTGTGAGAATATCGGTATTATGGACACGTCATATCCTCTACCGTCGTACCGTGATAGCCGGGTTAGTGGGATAGGCTAGCTAGTATCGTCACATATCTAGTGTTATTTTTTTAGTACCTCTCTGACCTCGCTCGTATCCCCGCGCTAGTTCACGTACAATTTGCGAGACCGCCTTACCACACTCGCCACGTAACTTTAACCTGACGCACTGCAGGGATACACCCATACATTCCGATCTGATGTCTAGTCTTTTCCGGTTTCATATGCAATATTCACATCTTTACCTATGCCCATAGATGCTAATGTTTCTATGCCCCTCGCTAGGTCGATGGTCACTAGGTCCGTCCCCTGGCACCTGTTTCACTCACTCTCTTATCTGTCTGAGCAACTAGTTATTCCGTGCTTAAATGTTCCCCTATATCTTCTTGGTGCCGACAATCCCCCTAGGTGTTATACTCAGTCTCCGCTTACCTTGTGCATTTGTGTTGGCACGGCAGCCTACATAGGCCTGCTTAACCCTATATTGAATACCTCTTAGTACCCTTTTTCACTCTCTCTCCTTTTATTTTTCAATACCTGTGAACCTCCACCGGGCCCCCTCATGGGTATTCAGGTACTCCCTCGCTTTCCAGTGCTAGCAGTGGATTAAGATCACTATTTCCTAGTGAGGGGTTTCCTACGTACACGATATCTTTTAGTTTTAGGTGTACGGGGTTACCGCTCTATACTTGAGTAGTATTATATTATCCTTTTATTTTAGCTATAGGCCATATCATAACTAGCACTATGATAATATACTATAATATAATTATATTTTAGTTAATTATTATTATTTATTTTGATCTTAATATTTTATTTTATATTTTATTATATTAATATATATTTATTATTTATTAATATATTTATATATTTTTAGTAATATATATAAATCTTATTTAATATTATTATTTATTATTATTTTTTTTATATTATTATATTTTATTATATTAATATTTATAATTACATTATTATTATATTTATTATTCATTATTATAATATTATATAATATTATTATATATTATTTTAATATATTTATTGCTTTATATTATATTATTATTATTTTTATATTATATTATTATTTTATTATAATATTATTATATTATTATTATGTTTGTTAACTGAGATTCCTCCGCTATTTGAATCAAACTTGCAGATGTCATCACTATTATATAATAATGAGTATCAATTATTCCGGTTGTACCCTTTATATATTATTTTATTCAGTATTATAAGTCCCTTATTGTATATTGGTAGTGATGATTATTGAGTGTTTCTATTTCTTCTATTGTATATATATGTTTTTTTTTTATTTCGTTTTTTTTTGCAATTAATGTAGTATTTCTTAGTATTGCGTACATAATCGTCAATAGATAATCTTGATTTAATCTATTTTTTTTTTTTAGGTGAGCAGTGTTTCGTCTATCATTAGAGTATTTAAAGTGTTATAATCCTTATTTTAAATAAAAGTATTAAAATTCATTATTTTTTTCTTCCTTAATGAATATCTGTACGTTTTTATAGCATCTCTATGCGCATTTCTTTTATTGCAGCCTACTATACCGTATGTACCTAACTCACCAGATATTGGTCTCTGGGATATTATTGCTTTTTTATATTTGTTTATGTTTATAATCTTGCCCGTAAAAAAATAAATAGAAACATATTTCTACTCCAATAAATAATCAAATAGTAGGTATAGGTCGAAAATTTACTGCCCATCGTCGATTCTTTATTTAAAAGTATGATAGTCATACGGTAATATGTTATTTTCGGTCGCATTTTGCACAATGCTTTCAATGATATGTTTTTTGATATTACCGTATCCACACGTAAGCCCGGTACTCGCGATGGCAAAAATGACCAACCAGTAAAGTGTTAATTTTTTACCAAACTACCTATGAATTAAATCTTTCATGTCAATTAAAGCCACTTTAATAAATTATGCAGTTTCTCAAGTCCGTGTCTATTTGAAAGTCTATTGTCTAAACTATTATTATAAATGTTTAATGGTGAATATTCCCGTATCTAATTATCTTTAATATATTCACTGATTTCTTAAATATTGCTAATATTATTATTATCTGGTAAACAATATATTGAAAAAAAAAAATAGTGCATAATATATCTGCCATCCATGCATATATAATATCTCATTAAGGTTTATCCAAGGCGGATTTGCGGCTTCAATATATTTATTATTATATATATTAAATATATATTAATATAATATATTAAAGGTATCAAGATTAATAGGAAAAAATATTATATTCCGATTTTTTTTTTCGTAGGAAATGTATATATAATTTATATATATTAATATTATTATATATTATATTATATTATACAATTAGATATATTAATAATTTCTAGTTAAAATTTATATTTCAATCCTGTCTAGGTCATATTATTATATTCCCATGTAATAAGAAATATTTGATTCACTTTTGTATATGACAATATGGATAAATGATGATATAATAGCTTGTAAATGTATTGTCCCAATATCCTTACTCTTCTTGCTTTTCTATACAAATTATATGTTACTTTTAAACTTTGAAAAGAAATAGCATATATATATATATAGATCGTATATTGTATTAAGGTAACTCAATATATGAATCCTCATTTTCTTTTAAACTTATTTTCAAAATTAAAATCATTGAACGTCATTGCAGTTGAATTTCACTTTAGTGTTTATTCAATAAATTGTGATTTTAATCCAAATATGAAGAAAAAAAATCTACTAATGTGTCTGTCACTTTTTATAATATAAAATATTATCAATGTATTAATAATTTGTTTTTGGTGCTATAATTTGCTTTTACTTCTATAAATTAGGTGTTGTATTTATGCTCAATACAAATTTTTCCTTTATATCATTGTTCAATTATTAAGTTATCTATTTATTATGGTTTATGTGATTATAATTGATCTCACCCCCGCTTTTTCTGTATCACCTTAAATAAATTTTACGGTATTTACTTTTATATTTTATGATTAGGTTATATTTTGATTGGAATATGCTCCCACCTTTTTTTTCTAGTGTGTATTATTTATTCCCTATTTGATTTTTTATAATAATTTATCTAATATTATATACTTAAAATGTATTTAAACTATACTTAATAAACAGATATTATTATTATATATATATAATTATATATACATATTATATATATTATTATTAAATATACTATGTATTTTAATATATTTTATTTATATATATCATAATATTTAATTTTTAATTATCATTATATAATATATTTTATATAAATTTTTATATTACTATTTATTATTATTTTTTTAATTTATTTTTTTTTATTTTTTTTTTTTATTTTTTATTATTTATTTATTTATATTAATATATTATCATATTATATTATATTATAATACTTATTATAATATCTATTATATTATTAATTTTATATTATATATATATTTAATTTATATATATATGTATATAATTGAACGTGAGGTAGAGGAGTAGTAGTAGAGTGTAGAGAGATAGTATTAACATAAGCGAGGTGAGCGAAGAAAGGATGCTTTATGGTCTCCTTGCGTTTGCTTTCAGATTTGCATACTGATGGGTTAGCGAGCCAGAATTAGAGTTGGCACGGGTGACAGGCACAAAAGGTGATCATAGAATGATGTTTGTAATGAGTGAGAGACTGTTGAGGGTTCTCCTCTGATCCTAAATACTTTATGGCGGTTGTTTCATTTATTTTTTTATGGGACAGATCTCGAAAGAGGAGTGTGAGAGGAATGGCATAGAGTATAATTTGCTCGATGTATCGACACTTACCGGACAGCGATGCTGTAAAAGGTAGGTGTGGGTCTTGATACAGTGAGCTACGATATGATAATTGAACGAGAATGTTTAAGAGCTTGTGAGCGCAGACACAAGTCCTTGGTTCTGACATATCATGTTTGCGATATCGCAGTGAGTTCCACAACTCTCATTCACCGCGCTAAAGCTGTCAAATTATATTGAGTCGGATAAATATTGGTATGTCTAAACAGTCGTCGAAGACATATTATGATTCTGTCAAGAGTCTTTGTCCCCCTCCTGTCCCCCCGCTTGTCTCACAAGCTTTTTGGATGTTCACCATGTATGTTCACAGTTCTCAATGGTGCATATTGAAAGATCCGTGGTTGTGTTGGAGAGAGGACAAGGTCTTGATCTCACTCTTTACCTTCTAGCGATGACTCCCTGGGCCGGATCCTCATCGTTATTCCTTATTCTATTTTATATGTGTGCCCTGTGTCTCGTAATACGCGATGTGTCTCTGTGCGTGATTATAAGATCGTTTGCATGTGGTTTCTAGATCCTTATACCAGCCTATCTGAGATTTTCATTCCCTTTTTTTTGGATTCTATGGTTCTCGTTTACAACCTTTTGCCGGTGTTAATTTTTTTATAATAATAAGTTCTTTTACCTTCCCTAATTTGCTTACTCTATACTGCAACTTATAGTGCGCGATAATTTTGTTAAACTTTTTCTAAGTTTCCAATTAAATAGCACTAATTGTTCGTATTTTCTTATTTTTTTATGAGAATAATTATGTTAATGAAATGTTGGGAATACAACTCTTTCTTACGGGTGTGGTGTATTTGTGTTGGTTGGAGAACGCCAGAAACATTCGGTAACCTAAAATGATTTAATACCGTACCAATTGAATGTTTACCTTTTTTAGAATTAAAAGAGTGAGATATCTTGAACATTGAAGTGATAATATTATATTGGAAATTATATCGATTATCCTGGAATAATCTATTTATCCTAATTACGGTTCAGCGTGTTTAGATTGGCGGGGTCTGTCGCCATATCAGTGGTGAATTATTGGGTAATCGTTATCCTGGCTGCGTTTGTAGATTACCGACTATTTAAAGATATCATAAAATGATATTAGTCAGTAAAACGGAATATGATGTAATTTATTCCGGTAGAACAGTGAGAATTGTGAAGTTTTTGGCCATAAGCGAGAAAAAGATGCTATAATTAGTAAATGAATGAGAAATTCATGTAAAATTCAATATCTTGTTCTTATATGAAGGAATTGGGTTTGTAGGCCTACACCCGGCCATTTTTTATTTTAAGGGTTAAATGAACCCTACTATTGACGTATAATGACTATTTACGATGTTCTATGAATTCGATAGTTCCGCATCGCGGCTGTGCGCTGGGAATCTTACGATGGTAGTTTTTTTCGTTTCATCCCTTGAGATGCGACTTATTTGTTGCCTTCGAGCGTGTATATTACTTTTATTTGTTATTATATAGTTGGCTGCGGTCTGTGTTGCTTCCATTTTTTGTGTATAGGTTATTCTGTATTCTTTCGCCGATTTGCAATTCATATAGTTCTTTGCTATCTATTTTGTTCCTTTCCATTTTCCACTGTCTATGATCGTGCCACCTTAACCCCCATTTTCTTGTTCTTTGTTCATATATATTGCTTGGTTGTACTTTGTGTCAATTTTGGCTGATGATGTATACCTTAGTCAAGCCATCTCACCTCTTTTCTGAAAGCGGGGTATATCGCCTTCCAAACTCTCTCCGTCTTGTGCATTGGTGCATAAAATTCAGTCTGCACCCGCTTAATTTGATGTGGGATGGTAATGTTCCTATTTCAACTTTCCCGTTTTACCATATCCTAGTTTAATGCTTCATACATGTTTTATATCTCTCTTTTTTTCCTTTTTAATTATTAGCAGTCTATATATATTATATATATATGCTACTGTTAATATAATTCCTAATGCTATTATCAGTCTTATTGTCAATATGCTATTATATGTTATATTATTTATTATTATATTATTATATATTTAATTTATTATATATTTATATATTATTATTATTAAGTTTTATTAAGTATATTATATATATCTATTTTATTATTATTATTTTTATATTTATTATATTAATTATATCTATATTATATATATTACAATAGTTGCCTTAGTATATCTCACATCGGCTAAACTATCATAGTTCATATGGAGTCTATTGCTTCCTACTCTATCGCTATTGTTCTCAGAGTAGTAGAGAGATAGAGAAATAGAGATGATGACAGATATTCGAATATCGATATTTTTTTATATATTGAATATAGATCGAATGATGAGAGAGAAGAGTAGAAGAAGATGAATTTTTTCGATATGATGTTTGATAAAAGCAACTACACACTATATCTGATCATACATTAATTATATCTACAATACTGTTTCTTTCTATAACTTTTCTATTCATATATTCATATAATTGTATTAATATTTTATATGCCTATACTGTATAAAATCTTCCTTATGTTATTTAATACGTATATATTATATTTATTATATAAATTATTATAATTTATTATTAGATAATTATCCTTATCGTTATATCTATCTATATCGCTATTTAGTAGTACTGGATATTACGTCCGCTTTTTATGCGTGGTATGTAGTACTCTCACCCTTATTTGTACGTGATTATATAATATACTTTACCTAGGGTATTTCTATATTATAATATAGTGGAATTTACATTCTACTAATGATTATTTTATTTTTGATTTACCTATTATTGATTTGACTTAAATCAAAATAAGTTTTAATAAATATCCCGATTTTAGTACTGTTCATTCTGTTGATTAGGAAATCAATCCTCTATGTTAACGCTGCGATGTGTTTCGACCAGTAGATCTAAAGCCTGACTTCCGAGTAATCAGCAAGCGGAATTGCATTCCACAGTCCATAGCCTATCTAGATTTT
>JABUQX010108651.1:15000-17500 GCA_015478945.1 Trachelipus rathkii | reverse complement strand
ATTCTATATATAAATATTATATATATATATATATAAATATATGTATATATATATATATATATATATATATATATAATATTTATTTTTAATAAGAAATACTTTGTAATTTTTTTTATAAATATTAAATTTTTTATATATATATATATATATTATATATATATATATATATAATATATATAGTATATATATATATATATATATATATATATATAGTATATAATATATATATATGTGTATATATATATAAATATATATGTATATATATATATATATATATATATATATATAAATATATATAATATATATATATATATATATTTATATAGTATAATATATATTATATTAATTTATTATCATAATCGAAAATTTCATATGCACATTTTGTACGATTACACTGGTCAACAAATTTTGGGAAATTTTTCGTAACTGAAATAAAATTAGGTGAAACTATACGTATTTTTCATGCAGATTCCGAAAATGATTTTAGAATTCTTGTATCACGTATAGTTTTTGAGTTACAAGCTTCCAAAGTTAAGGTATAATACCTCCAAATATGCGTATGTTGTAACAAAGATATATTATTATTATTAAACTTGACTATAAAATTAATTAATTTTATAGTCAAATTTACAGTTATGATGTCACGAGTAATAAAACATGTATGTATAATGCATTACCACATAAAAATGATATATATTTACCTTAATTTTCCTGAATTTGTGCCACATTGAACTTTCGATAACTACTTTTTCTTTTATGTTCTGAAGTGTCTTCTCTTTTCAGAAACCAGCAGTAATCACTCATCATTGCTTCATCCCATCTGCCCTGATAACGTTTCTCCATTTGCTGTATATCTTGGTGGAATCTTTCACCTTGTTCATCGCTTACTGCCCCGAGATTTGGTGGAAAGAATGTCAGATGAGAATGTAAAAAATGTATTTTTAGTGACATTCTGCAGCCTAAGTTCTTGTAATTAACTAGCAACCTCTCTACTATACGATCGCTATTTTCAACTCGTTTGTTTCCAAGGAAGCCTGTAATAACGTCTTTGAAGGAATTCCATGCAGATAGTTCATCATGGTTTAATTTCTTGTCAAAAGCGGGGTCACGTTGTAGTTGTCGAATCTGCGGTCCGACGAAAACGCCCTCTTTCAATTTAGCGTTACTTAAGCCACGAAAAACGTCACATAAATATTTAAATCCATCTCCTTCCTTATCCATGGCCTTCACAAAATTCTTCATCAATCCAAGTTTAATATGTAATGGTGGTAAAATAACTCGCTTAGGATCTACAAGGGGCTTATACTTAACATTCTCTTTGCCCGGGGTAAATGTATCTCTTTCTCTCCATGTTTTTCGTACGTAATGTTGCTTAGTATCCCGGCTGTCCCATAAACACAAAAAAACAACAGTGTTTGGTGAATCCTCCCTGTAGACCAAGAAGGAGTCCAACAACTTTCAGATCACAACAGATAAGCCATGTGTGGTCATAATATTTAATAGCCTTCAATATTTCGGACATACTTTCATAGGTTTCCTTCATTCCAACAGCATGCGCAACCGGAATTGAGGGAAACTTGTTTGAGTTATGCAATAAGACGGCTTTTAGGCTAGTTTTTGAAGCGTCTATGAATAAGCGCCATTCACCATCTAAATAATACGGAATACCAAGCTCACGCATAAGTCCATTAACATCGGAACATGAACATATTAAGTTACTCTTTGTAAAATATTTCTCTAAATTCCTGTTTCTATTTCTATATATACTAATATTAACCTTTTGATCTAACAAATTCCACTCCTGCAGGCGTGAACCTAAGATTTCAGCTTGCTGTTTTGACAAATACAGGTCTCGTACTAAATCATTTAGTTCCGGTTGCGTAATCATGTGTGGTGTTGCATTTGATTCGTCTGGGATATATGGCATATCTGCAGCACCCGATGCTCCAGCATTAGAGTCAAACAAATCTTCATCTGAGTCAGGAACCTCTTTCCAAGAAGCTGGTGCTATAGGAATCGGTAGGTTCTCATCATTATGGGGGACTGGTCTCCTGGCTGAGTTAATTGTCGGATAGGCAATGTTTGCTTTAGTTTTTGAATTGAAGCCACATACATTTGTTAAGCAAAAGTAGCAATCCTGTATATGATTCCTTTGCTCCATCCAATACATCGGCACTCCAAAGGGCAAATGCGCTTTTTCACCTTTTAACCACTGGGTTAATTTAACATAACATCTAATGCATGTTATGTGTGGTGCCCATGGCTTATCCTGGTCACCCAACGCACACTTAAAATAATGTTTATAAGCCGTTTTAAACAATTGAGTGATTGGTTTCCGTTGACTTTTCGTAGTATATTCTCCACATACGTAGCAAAAGACATTCGGAGAATTTATACAAACACGTTTGGTACTCATACTTTTTAAATATATATCTGAACAAACTAAATTAAAATTAATGCGCTGTAATATATATATATATATATATATATATATATATAT
>JABUQX010108651.1:0-7500 GCA_015478945.1 Trachelipus rathkii | reverse complement strand
TTTGGAGGGTCCATCGTTGAGGACCTATTACAGCATCTACCGGGCCAAATTGAGTTATACAACGATAGTGACAAGACTGAGAAGTTGGTGTAAAGAGGAGAAAGATAATGAGATTTTAGATTTACAACGGGAGTTTTGGAGAATAGAAATGAAGAGGAATGAGAAGTTGGCAGAGTTTGCCCTAAGGTTGCAAACGACATATGAGGCAGCCACAAGCGAGGAACAAAGGGACGTGGAGATGTTAAAAAAACAATTTGTAGAATGTCTGCCGAAAAAAATGGCTAGGAGATTTAAAGTCCGGATGGGAGGGGAGAAAGAAAGTACAAAGATTAGATGGAAAGATGTCGTCACTTGGGCTCAAGAAGAAGATAAACTGGAAGAGCAAGAAAATGAGGAACCCGAAGCTGCCGCAATTCCAATATGGGCGACGTTGCAGGGAGAAAGACAAGAAAGACCAACATATGCCGACCAAGTACGGTACGGTAGACCGTTGCCCTCCTCCCATGGAAAAGAACATAGGGGATTCACTGACCGGAATACTGGACCGTATGAGCAACAAGGTGGGAGGTGTTATCACTGCGATAGGACAGGACACATAAAAAGAGACTGCTGGAGGTTTAGAGGGTGGTGTTTGGTGTGTGGTAGCAGTGAGCACACGATTGCCAATTGTGGAATGAAGACCAGGAGCAGGGACAGACGTCAGCAAGGAGAGCAAAGAGGTGGTGGAGAACGCACTGAAAATAATGCAAGGGCTCTCTATGTTGATGAACGTAAGTGTTTTTTGTGTGAGGAAAGTGGGCATTTGTGGGAGTCCTGCCCTATGAAGGCAGAGGGCAGAACTGAGAAAGAAGAGAAAACCAGGAGTCTCGGGAAACGAGAACGCTCCGCCATTAACGGGAGTGGGCCGGAGCCAACCAGAGTAATGGAAGCACAAGCAAGTATCCCGGTTAACCAAGGTGGTCAATACTGAATCCGGAAGCAAGAGAGTTTGTGACGTCGGGCCTTAGCCCTTTACAGCAGCGACCAGTAAAAGTAAGAAAGACAATAGATGAAACAGCAGATGAAGTAACAACTGGGGTTTATAGAACTAATGGGAGGAATAATTATGGTAGAGATGACAGTATCCAGTTGACACCATTATTACGGTTTAAAATACAGCTTGATAGTAAAGAAACGCTTGCCATAATGGATTCAGGATCACAATACTGTATTATTGGAGAAAATTTATTAAAAGAGATCTCGAATCCAGAAATAACCAGTAGGTTAATGAAATTGAGAGGTATAGGGGACCCATCTCACTGCACAGAATCACAAAGAACCGCTACGTTGAGAGTGACCATTGACGGAATTGAGTACGGTCGATTTGAGTTTATAGTAGTAAAGTATCTGAAAGAAGGTGTCATCTTGGGAATGCCCTTCTTAACAAAGAATCAGATCAAGTTAAATGTAGCAGAAAAGACGTTTACGCGTTATGGTGAGACGGGCATTATAGAGCATGTACATTTGCCAACTGACCCTGGAAATTGTGTTCGGGTCGTAACTGCACTCCCAGTTTACGTTGTGGAAGGTATAGCCATCATAGAGGATGGATGGGTTCGTGTGAAAGCATGTTGGAAGTCGGAGCAGATCACACCAAGAACTGGTACAGAATGGGAAAACGAACGTTCGGAAGAATTATTGATCGACAACAAAGAAGAAAAGAATAAAAGGGGTTATAATAAAAGATTCAGGATGCTGCCGGGATTAGTGAAATGGAAAGACAATCAAGGAGAAGTGTTGGTGAAGAAATTGACCGCCGGAAGAACATATTTGGGGAAGGGTGAGGTCCTCGGCACAGCACACTTGATGGTGGATGAGGGTGATTTGGTAAAGTTCGAAGCAAAAACGTGTGCAGTAAATACTATAATACAAGAGCCACCGGAACAACCAGTCATCGAACAAGAGTGGACGAAAGAAAGATTGAGTGACGAAATAGAATTTATGGAAGAATTAACAACTGAACATCGTGAGAAGATAACAGAAGCATTATGGGATTACCGATCGGTATTTAGCAGAAGTGATGCAGATGTGAGCAGGACATCGATGACACCATACAAAATCAAACTACACGATGACACACCAATTTACCAAAGAGCAAGAAGGTTCGACCAAAGAACGAATGATGAAATAGAAAGTCAAGTGAGGGAGCTGTGTCTGAGAGACATCGTGGAACCTTGTGCTTCAGAGTGGAGTTTTCCTATAGTCCCGATTAGGAAAAAGGATGGCACATTACGTCTATGTGTAGACTACCGTAGGCTTAATAAAGTAACTGAGGCTGACCGATTTCCCATGACCAACATCACCGAAACGATCTTCGGTTGTCATGGAGCTTACTATTTTACAAGTATGGACCTGGTTAAGGGGTATTACCAGATGCAGTTGGAGGAAGATAGCAAAGACTATACTGCATTTTCCACGGTAAGCGGGCAATACAGGTTTAAAAGATTGAGCTTTGGACTCAAGAATGGGCCAGCTGCGTTCCAGAGGGAGATGCAACGGATATTAACTGGGTTTAGTAGGGATAAAGTCGTAATTTATGTAGATGATGTGCTCTTGATCTCGAAGGGATTCGATGAGCATCTAACTTTGATAAAACGTGTCCTCCAGAAGTTTTGTGAAGCCAATGTAAAAGTAAAAGTGAGTAAATGTAAATGGGTACAGAAGGAAGTACAATTTTTAGGCCATATAATTGGCAGAACCGGTATAAGAAAGCTGCCGGAATACGTAAATCAAATCGACAAATTAGAAAAGCCGAAGAATGTTGGAGAATTAAGAAGATATCTTGGAATGATTAACTTCCAGAGGAAATTCATTCGAAATTGTTCAGAAGTGGCGGCACCTCTTAGTGTGCTAACTGGTGGGAAAAGAAAAGATTTGATCGAATGGACGACGGAAAGAACTAAATCATTTGAAGAATTAAAAAGGCGGATGAAGGATTCAGTAGAATTGGCGTTCCCAGATTTTTCATCACATGCGAAAAAGTTAGAATTGTTTGTAGATGCTAGCGGAACTGGTATGGGGGCTGGCCTTTGCCAAAAGCAGAATGGAGAAAGAAGGGTTATTGCATACAATTCACACTCATTTAGTGCTTGTGAGAGAAGAGCGTCGACCATAGAAAGAGAACTGTTGGCTATAAGATGGGGTATCAAAAGTTTTAGACCGTTCCTGTTGGGTCAGACTTTCATTCTTTATACTGATCATAGACCATTGGTCTATTTAGATACAATGAAGTTGGTGGACAGTAAATTGGCACGCGTCTTGGATGATCTCAGCGAATATAGTTTTGAAATTCAATATTATCCTGGAAAAGAAAATGTGTTTGCGGACACCTGGTCCAGGTGCCACGGCAGTATTGAGGAGAGAGCGGAAGTCGTTGACCCCCTTGCGCTCCCAAAGGGATTGCTGTTGGTGAAATTAGTTCCAGGAGGAGCAGACTCCCTGTTTCAAAGCCTAAAGATTGTTTTAGATAATGCCCATCTAGAAGGAGTTCCAAGGAATTTTAGAAACCTGCGGGAAGTGTTGTTGGATAAGCTCATTTTGGAAAGGAGGGTATACGGGATAGAGAAACGGGCAAAAGCAGTAAAATACTTAAGAGCATTGAAAGAACCTGGAAGAGAGCCCGTGCCGGAAGTACTATTGGCAGCCAGCGATGTTTTTAAAGTAAAGATATGGCTCCATCATGGAACATGCTGTTCGGTGGCCTATATTGGCCCCAAGATGAGAGAAGAAGAACACCTGGAGGATGTGCACTTGCAGGTGCTGGGAGGAAGCCATTTTAATCCCTTAAAAGATAATGGCACATTCAGCCCAACAAATTGGAATACCATGACGGAAGAAATACCAATCATTCCAGATAACGAGGAAGAATTTCAAGAAGATGGACAGGATACCGATGGGGAACATCCTCAAGAGGAAGAAGAAGCAAGTGAGGATGAAGAAACTAACTTGTTGAGTCACCATTATGGTGAAGGACTGGAGATAAATCTGTTGATGAAGGAAAGAGGTCACATTTCAAGACTGAGCTGTAACCACATTTTGAAGGGGGTTGCCTGGAAAGAAGTGTGTATAGGGGAGGTGACAAAATGTGCGTTTCTAGACACTGGTGCAGTGATCAGTTTAATACAGGAGGCCGTCGTAAATGATCTTACGCAATTTGGGCACATACGACGAGAATGGCCAGTGGAAGTAATGCTTAATGGTGTGGGCACCGGGGAGGTGGAGTGTACAAGAGCAGTGGAAGTCACCATAAACACGAAATATCGACAGGTGACATTGCCATTGGTGGTGGTTAAAGATGAGTATATCCCAGCTTGCCTCTTGTTGGGCATGAACTATCTTGTAGAAACTGAAGCAGTTCTAGATTTTGGTGAAGGAATAATTTCGCATGGTGAAGATTCTGAGAATGTGAGTGACACGTTTATAACAACGGTGGCGGTAAATAATGTATCGGTTAACAGAAACAGTAGTCAATTAATGGAAATAGCGCCAGAGGAGATTATGAAATTACAAAGTAGATCAGAAGCCATAAAAACCTGAGAGAGAGAGGGTGAGAAATGGCCAACAAATTGAGAAGACCGATCTCTTAAAAGAATTTTACCGGTACAGAGAAGATTTTGCCATAAACCAAGGAATTTTAGTGAAGAAACTGGGAACAAATTATTATAGTGCAGTGGTGGGATTCAGACAACTTGTACATGTAAGCGTGACCATACACAGAAATCTTGCGCACATAGGACGAGACAAATTATTAGATGCAGTAGTGAAGTATGTGTGGCATCCAAAAATATACACAGTGGTTCAGGAAGTATGCAGGACTTGCCCGAAGTGCCAACTAATGAAGATTGAGCATACGGTAGTATACCCACCTATCTGGAAAATTGAAGTGAAGAATCCATTTGAGATGGTTGCTGTGGACGTTATGTCCATGCCAAAAACAAGATTGGGAAATGTAGCATGCCTGGTTGCAATTGATCATTGTAGTAAATGGGCAATGGTGAGGCCACTGAAAAATAAGGTAGCAAAAAGTGTATCAGATGCATTTGAGTATCATATGCTACCAAGTTTCATACATGCACCGTACAAGATACTGACTGATAATGGAGTGGAGTTTAGGAGTCGGAGGTTCGAACAGATGTTGAGGAGCTATGGGATTGACCACATTTATAGTAGTCCTTATAAGCCATCAAGTAACGGGGCAGTGGAGCGTGTCAATAGAACGTTTGCAGAGCTAGTGAAGAATGTAGTAGCTGAAGAATTGGATTGGGACATTTGTCTGCCGAGAGTGGTGTTGACATATAACAACACAAAACATACTGAACTGGGGATGTCACCAGCAGAGAAATTAATGACGGAACATCATGAAAGAGGAGTGATGCTACCCATCCCAAGAGAAGAACAAGGAAAGTGGAGAGAGGGACACCCTAATTGGTTACCCTATGCAGTGGGTGTAAAAGTTAAAAGGAAGATTATAAGTGTAGATAGGTCAGTAGACAAGAAGTTGGGAGAAAGATTTGCAGGGCCCTACGTAGTTACCAAAGTTGTATCCGAGGGAATGACGTATGAGATCGAAAGGGAAGGAAAAACTATAAAGGCACATTACTCACATTTGAAAGTTTGGGCAGATCCGCCTCCTTACTTGTTACAGCATTTCCGACAAGAGAACGAAGAAGTAGAATTGGAGACCTCACAAGTAAACTCGCCTGAAGAAATTGATTCTGAGATGGAGACATCGGAATGTGGCCCCAGGTCGGGGTTCTTAAGGAACGTTGCAGTACAAATGGAGAAGAACCATTCGGTCAAGTGTAGGAGGAACCAGTCGGTTGAACGTGTACAGGACCAGTCGGTCGAAGATGAGCGTGACCCTTGGGTCAGGGGTGGACACAACCGTCCGGAACAGCGTACAACTTTGTGGAGTAAGAACCAGTCGGTCGTTACGCGGACGGAAAAGAAGAAAGGAGCCCAGTTAAAGAAGGCGTGGCAGATGCTGAAAGATGTAGCGACAGCAAGCGTCAAAACGAAGAAGGTTGCAGCTGTACAGACGGACCAGTTGATAACATTCGATATAGGGACACAAACGAGCAATACGGACTCGGTCCTCTCACCTATTGATGCCAGTGAACACTTGGACTGGTTTGATAACAATGATACAAATAGTGACGGGAACAGTGACTTTGATATCCGGAAGTTTGAGGCGTCGCTACGGTTCCCGGAGAACAGTTATATATTGGCCGCAATAGGAAGCGACAGGAGTGGAAGAAGAAACGCCATTTGGCCAATTGGAGGAGGAGTTGCCTGTATCTGGGACTAGAATGTTAGAAATGGAAGAGAGAGCCCTGAACTCAGCAGAAGACTTAGAAACACCAGAACCAACAAGGAAATCCCTATATGAAGAGTTGAAGGAAGTTGGGGAAAGCCCGGAGAACATGAATAAAGGTCAAGAACCAGTGTACGTAGAGAATTGTGAACAAGCTGAGGAAAGCCAATACTCGCCACCACAAACAAGATCACGAGGATCAGTTCCAGAATTGTCAAACGTACAAGGGAAGATTCTGGAGTACGAAAGACGGACAGAAGCAAAAAAGGCGTCAAGAAGGAGGAACCAGTGTAATTATTTTTCTTGTTAGAGATTGGACAACCAATCTCTGAGGGGGAGTCGTACAATAGGGCGATTTAAAGAAATCCCTAAACCAACTAAATATTCTGAAATGAAGAAAATCGGTACTGGAATCGCGTCTTTTTATATGTGGAAATTTTGCGTAAAGTTGGTCCAAAATAACGAGTGAAATAAAGGTGATATTTACGGAGAACGAAAAAGCAGATTATCAAAGTTCAAATTGAAAATCATTAACAAGTTAATTAAAGTCCCGCGTATTCGGGTAAGTTTAAGAGTAAAATTTTGTAAAAGTTTAAGTTGTTTTTATCTGTAGATGACGAGGAGGAGTTGAGGAAAACGAATAGTAACTGGTTGTGTAAGGACGTAAAGCGGATTGTGAGTGTCAGGCCTTCGAAATCGTGGACATTTGACTGGGACGTCAGGGAACGATTAAATCCCCAACGCAGATTAATTTACAACGTTAATAATTTAGTGGCGTTTGCCAAAGATATTGGATATAGTCCTCACTGGAGGTTAACGACAATTATAGCTGCTCTCATGTACATATTGTAAAATAAAGTGTGGTTTTTCATCGTCTTTCAAGATAGCTACCTTCCGTTGCCAAGAACGAACTCTTTGTTTATATACAATTAACAGTTTGGTTACAATATATATATATATATATATATATATATATATATATATATATATATATATATATATATATATATATATATATATATATATATATATATATGCTATATATATATATATATATATATATATAGCAAGTAATGAAAAAACGCGAAAGCGTTTCACACGATAAATGCGAAAACGGTTAAACACCCAACGAACTGAACGAAGCATCG
>JABUQX010108650.1:27500-30882 GCA_015478945.1 Trachelipus rathkii | reverse complement strand
AGAAAAATTAAATACGAATACTTCGCAATATAGAATCATCACCATCCGAGTAGCATTAGAACTTAACGAGTGGTAGATCCCTCGTATAGATATTTAGAATAATAAGAGCTTCTTATATTTATTCTGCGAAACGACCCAATGGGGAGGACTCCCTAAACATTTTTGAAGAGATTATTCCACAATTCTATGCACTTATATGAGATGGCCCTCCGAGATTACGTTAGAAAGCATTTTGCCTTTGTCTAATGCTAGGAAATTTGTGCTACGGAGATTGTTTTGATTCTCAAAAGTTTGCGTTCTGTACAAATTATGTATTGATCAAAGATCATAATTGCGTTATCGTTTGTGAATTAAGATGTGGAATACTTACTGTAAGGTGTAAACTATCATGAAGTTTTTAACATAGGGACAAATTTTTGAATAGGGGGTTGTGTGTTCACGGTAGTTTCGGGGCCCTGATATGCCCCATTATTTATTTTTGCATAACGATTAGAGGTTTGTAGCAGGTATTCACTTGCCAAACAAACCCCATTTACTTGAAGACAGATAGAATAGAGTGAGGATAACATGACGATAGAAATAGGATTTCTTTAAAATATATATTTGGTACAAAATTCACTTATTCTTTAAGAATGCATAGTTAAGCAGAGATAATTTGCTAATAGGGACTAATTTAATGTCGTCTTGAAGAAAGCTTTGTCATCAACGGAGTAAGATCTAATAACTGGCAGCACGATTAGCCGATTTATAATAAATCTACTTGCTCTTACATTTAGTTGAACAGGTTCTTTGATTTGTTATTACTAGTGTAATTTGTATTTTTTTTTTTTTTAGATTTATATGAGAGTCTGTTTGCCTCTATCCATTTTATAATGTTTTTATTCATTATTTACTTTGTCGTTAAATGGGTTTATACTTACGGTCTGATATTAAGATTGCAGTGTCACCAGCATATTGAGAGTGTATTGAATCTGACAATTTTGAAAAGTCATTGTATATATATATAAAGAATGCGGCCCCAGTATATTTGCATCAGTTCTGAGGCGACACTCCGTTATGAGACACAATGTGTATGCACAGATGAAGGATAGTGATTGCTGCTTTCCTTCGCTGTACGAAACATATGAGTCTTCTTGGTATCAGATATAGTGTAATGAACTTAAAACCTTTATGGATATATATTCCATGACCTCTTCTAATTGCTTCGCATAAGAGGTTAGAGTAATGTGTTGAGACCTAACAGGTAATGTCCTCTCAGCGAAGAAGTCTATTATTGTTTTATAATACATCGATAAGCTATTGTAGTTAATTGAACAGCGTGATTGTGTATTTGTTCTGAGTGTGTACTTTGTCATATGATACTCAGTTTAATCCACCGATAAGGTAATATCGAGTCAATCCGTCATATAGCTTCGTTTATATATTGTTGTATAAACCAAAGACTGAGTTTTTGTGAGAAGTAAGCCCATTTTCATGAATTTATAAAAGTAACTAGTAAGTATTTAAGATGACATGGAACTTAAATTTTATCGAAAGATTTACCAGTTGTATGTAGGATTGAAATTCGGTTAACGAGAGTTTTTCGGAAAGGGAGGAGTTTAGAGTATAAACATCTTACTTACCTTACATTCTAGCACCATTCACACATACTTCATTTATGTCATAACTATACTAATTCAACCGATGAATCCTCATTAACTTCCAGAATTTATTCAGCTCTAATCTTGTACATTCAACTAGATTTATATTTGGCAAGCAGTACTATAACTACTATATATCCTAAAAATATACCTATTCTCTTAACTATATTCACTCTTAAATTCTACCCACTTCCTTCCTTATCACCTTTCTCTCCATCTAAGCACCCACATAACTTAATTTTATACATAAATTACATAACATAAATGGTCCGATAATATAATAATCCCGGCCCTTTCCTAATCGGCCCTCAATTAGATTATAGATCCCACACATACTTTCAACTTAATTCTATCTATCAACAATCAACTCACCGAATTATCAGTCTATATCCTCTCTGCACTTTCTGAGATAACCATACTCTTGAGATTATCATAATACTCATGAAGTACATATTGTCAGTTATAAAGAAATGACGAAGAAACGCTACTTTCAAATTACAAAAAGATGATATTTATGATCTTGAACATACATACTTCTCTCACGATCTATAAAATGCGAGAGATCAAGTCTATACGCAGCCCATGCCTCCATGTTGTTCTCACACATTCTCCTAAAAACGCATCACTGATAGATAATCTCAGTCCATCTATATTGATCACGTGTTAAAGTAGAGTAAGCACCCTAATAAATAATAAACTATAATAACTACATGCGTATTTAACCTATCATAACTACATATATATAACTATACCACCCAACCAATCAGAATAAAACTAATAACGAGTAATACATCAAATATAATAGAATATATATAAAATAATATAATAAAAACTAAAATAATATATTAAGTGTGCGTAACAGTAAATTATTATATAAATATTATATATATATAAATATATATATCACTCAACCTTTGCCCCTCCTAAATGAAATCCTGCATACACCCATATATATATATATATATAAATATAATATTATATAAATATTATATAATAATATATAATATATAAATATTATAAATATAATATATATATATATAAATAATATATTATATATATATATATAGTGATTTAAATTCAACTGAAGTACGTGACTGTAGTGAACATTCAATGCTTTTTTTATTTTAATTATCACCGCTCACGGGCAGAGTTCTGAGTAAGACGAAAGACGTAAGTCTAAGGAGAAGTTACTCAGACTGCACATTCGGGTGCTCTCGCTGTGGAGCGGTTCTCGTACCACTGGAGCTCCCCGAGGTGCCCATTATAAGATGAGAATATTAACACACCAAAGTGCTTACATTTATGCGTATGATGTTGTGAATGCGGCTGTGAGAGAGTGGTCTTCGAAAATTAAACAAACAAGCTATACTTATTTAGACCAAAACAGGATCGGAAGACTTATCAATAAGATCATTACAATGATATATTTACATTCTTATTATAAATTATTTTCGAATTAATTAGATTACAAATTTTGTTATAACGTGATTATTGTTTCGCTACCATTCCCTGTGGTATCATAAGAAGTAATGGTTTCGCGCAATTGAACACACTGCTTACCAAGAAACTAGTACCAACAACATCCTACACGCTGAAACGCTATTTAGCAGTGCGTTCTTAACCTTTTTTGATTCATGCGACCACTTTAAGAATCTCCATGAAAGCTTATGTACCCCCTTACCCAAATATATATATATATAATATATATATATAGTATATGATATATATATATATAATATATA
>JABUQX010108650.1:12500-25000 GCA_015478945.1 Trachelipus rathkii | reverse complement strand
ACATTTTTTTTATTGGAACACGAAACTGAGCACGAATTATTACACACAATTACTCTCAATATAACTGTATAACTGCACTACAACACTTCCCTCTTATCTTCTTCTTTCGCCTCGATGTATCGTCTTTGTCGCTCTATACATAACTGTCAGTCTGGCCGTGCGGCGTCCTTTTTATATCGCTATAGCGGCTATAATAAGAACTAGAACATTCCAGATGCTGCCAGAACGTTCGATTGATTCGATTTTTGAATATTTTTCTACTGATCACGCGCAGTATTTTTAACGTCTTTATGTACCACCAGTACCTGATGCATGTACCCCTAAGGGGTCCATGTACCCCAGGTTAAGAAACCCTGCGCTATAGGGAAGCGATTCCCGCGTAAGACTATAATACCTTTCTATGACTCCACTCTAAGTGACTCACACTGAAAACTCTAAATGGAGAGTATCACTCGCTCTCGTTACAGGTGGTCCACTTGTCTTGAGCTCGTGATAGCCTGTCTGAAGAGCAGTATTTTGTCTGCCCGGAGGGACGGCATATGCCCTTCGTTGATGAGGTCTGCTCTCAAAAAAACAAAACTCCAAGTGTATTATCCTGTGCGTATGGCATGGCTTTCCACGCCATGCAATAAGTCGATCCATTGAAAAGTCGCAATTTTATGGTTCATTTAAGTGGATTAAATATACAAATGAAATTTTTTTCAAATTGTCAATTGGTATAATATTCCATGCAGAGGCGAGAACTTTCCTTCTCTTGCATTATAAGATATTCTTGGTTAAATTTTAATTTACATTGTTCCTTTTAAAGAACCTTTTCAATTTCATTTTTATATATACATAAAATTTTGATGCCTGACAAATCATAGTCTTTTTCACGTAATGATTTGGGCACAAGGCAAACTTTTCTTTTTAATTATCGATAGCTCGCGTACCACATCTTCAGACCTGAAACCTTCTTATTCTTGAATATTTCATTGGACCGTGGCTTAAGCTCTTTCAGTCAATGTATTAAAGTATTGTTTAACATAAGATCTGAAAGGTACTTCGAAAGTACCCTTCTATATATAATTTCTTTCTTCTTAAAGTAGAATGCTTAAAATTATATAATCAAGTTTTTCGATAATAATTAACTTCAGTGTGCAGTGTTAAAAGGTCACTCTATAATAAATGATCTCAAGATTTATCTTTAAGTTAAGGTAAACTTTTGGATGTGAAACTTTCTAAAATTTTTCGCTCATGGATGGATGCAAGTAGCATAAACTCGTGGACTACAACTAAAGATTTATTTATAGTTATTCTCTTATATATTCTCATTTAACGATAATAACAACATATCGTACCCGTATTCGAATCTTGTAGCATCCACATAAAAATATTTACATCTATATCATAAATACAGCTATATGTTTAAAACGTAATGTTTAATACATCAATACTCAAAATTATATCAATCGATAGAAGCGGGGTTGAAGAGACACAAATATTTTAAAACAGATTTATGAGTGTATAAATTATAAACACGAGAATTGTTGGCACAATTTATATTTAATTGCAAAAAAAATTAAATTTTTAAAATTGTTCAATACAAAAGTAATTCACATAGAAGAAAACTTATTTTCCTTTTTTCTTAAATTGAATAGTACATGTTTCTCTGGTCTATTTATAACTGATAAAAATAATGGAAGCTCATGATGAATGATGAAATCCCGGAGACATGTTAGAAAATCGAAAATTTTGACCTGGGCAAATTTAAGTTCATCAAATAGGATAATTTTTGATTCTTGTGAGGTAAAATTCTGGGGACGGAAGAGATTGAAAATAAAGATAGTCAATTTCATTAAAATTTACTAAACTAGAATTAAAATTAATTATAAGAAACTAAACTATATAATTAAAAATAATAACTTTTTTTTATTTTTATTATTAAATAAACCATTAAAATAGGCTAATTTCGTGAGCAAAACGTACTGGCGAGAAAGAGTTAATAAAACTCTCCCTAAAAATATATATTAACAATTGAGATTATGTCAAGTTCACAGAAATATTGTGAAACTGTAAATATTTCAAAGAAAAAGGCAAAGGCAGAAAATACAAAGCATGACGGAAAGGATGAAGAAACATAAGGTTCATTATCAAGGACACCAACCTTAAGGTATAATAATAATAATAATAATAATAATAATAATAATAATAATAATAATAATAATAATAAATTTAGGTAATAGATTTAATATGAATTAGGTATTAGGGAAAGGACCACGTGGGACTAAAGTCTGAGAAAGAAACATGTTTTTTTTCTTATGAGCACTCGCAAATATTTTTAAATTTATATAAAATATGGATTCATATTTAAATTTTCTTTTATATATATATATATATATATATATATATTATATAATATATATATATATATATATATATATATATAATATATATATATATATATATTATATATATATTATATATATATATATATATATATTAAAGAAAAATTTGTTTATCACAGACAAATATAGTAACGCATTCAACACTTTGATTCCATTCTTTAAGACTTCGGTGGTAAATGCATTATTATATGCACCACTATTTAAACATCAATTAAAAATAATATATATATATATATATATATATATATATTATCATATATGTATTTCTTTACATATATATATATATATATATTATATATATATATATATATATATATATATATATATATATATATATATAAAATTAAATAATAATTAATGATGGCAATTATTTATATTTAATAAAAATATCGACAAATATATATATATAATATATATATTATATATATAATATATATATATATATCATATATATATATATATATATATAATATATATAATATATATATATATAATATATTATATATATATATATATATATGTTCATGATGTATTTCATTACAGATTTCTAAATTTTTGTACACATATACACACATACAGAGGCTTACATAAAATCCATGTAAACATAAGTACAGTTAAATATTACTTTTTATACAGTTTATAAAATACTTTATTTAAAAAGAGATCACACTTTTGATTTGTTTAAAAAAAATTTTGAGATATTTTTATAAAAACACTTTTTTATTTTTTTTTTTATGAATAATATTTTTTCTATAAAAAAAAATTTAACTTTATAATTTTTAAGTAATTTTTTTTTTAATTGATTTAAAATTATCTATTGTTTATACATGACTTTCCCTTTGTAGGCCATTTAAAGAAGATTTTTCAGACCCGAATATGTCCCTTTTGTTCTTTGGAATAAAAGAATTAATAAAATTCTTCACTACAGAAGCCTTTTTTAAACTTGAAGGTGAATCCGTCCTAACGTCTTCCTCCAAGTCAGAGTCATCTCTGACAGATGCATCAAGCATCGGATTAAGTTCGGCTTCATCTCCGTCTTCATTTTTAAAACGGGAAGTATTAAAATTAACCCTAGGACTTACTTCCGGGGCAAGGTATGGTTCAGATGAGGAGGGAGTTTGGGTAAATCGAATACCTTTGGCAACGGGTAGGGGTAAGGAAGGAGGATTGGCAGGCAAGTCATCTAGACTGTGGCTTTCCCTTACACTACCGGAGCTTGGAGTTCTGATGTCATCCATTGTACTAGTTCCTATAGGAGGTGAAAGGAATCCACCTCGCGTAGATGATTCGAGGCTATTCGCTCGGTGATTGTGATTTAAGCGTTGTCTGTGAAGGGCGGCAAAGTCTCGAATAGGAGGTTCCCGGAAAGACGAACTTAATTCAAGATTTCTATTTGGTCTGCAAGTAGACAAAACTTCTGAAAAGCTTTATCACAAACATTTAATAACATTAATAAATCAAATTGCAAATAAAAATCATTAATAACATAGAGTTAAAAGATTCTTTGTCATCAAGTTTATATACCTTAATTTAGCAACAAAGCCTCCTCCGTAAACTTTAAAGCAAATGCAAGTAATACAATAGTAAATAAAATATTTACGTGGTGCTTCTTACCTGGATATGCTGGGAGTGCGCCGTTCTCCAGTGCGTATGTCTATGGATAATCTAGGAGATCGTCTCCTAACTTCTCTACCATCATCTGTTAGACGTTGGAAGAAAGTCATAGTTGGGCCCGATTTGTCAACCCTTTTTATTGCCCCTTCTGTGGTATCGTTAAGCCAGTATGTTAAGACAGCACCTTTACCCTTCATTTCAACATAACCTCTTTCTTCAATAATGTAACCACCAAGATTCGTTAAAGCATCTTTACATGGTTTTGATATGTGTATTCTTAGTGGTTCACCATTGCTGAAAATTTTAAAAAAACTTCAACAAACCACTCCGTTTACAGAAAAGTGACAAGTTGAAACTTAAATTTTTTGATATAACTTGACAAGATTGACCCCTAGACTAAAAAATAATGTAAAGAGAAAATCGACATAATTTTAGTTCTCCCCTTTTTCTGCTGTAGAACAAATTTCCATTGTTTTTTATGCAATAATCGTTTATTAAAAATGGCAGTTAAATAATTTGTAAAAAATTTATAATTTTAAGATTTGTCGCTTTTCTATCAAAAAAGCGAAATTTTAAATACTAACAAACTATTATTATTATTATTATTATTATTATTATTATTATTATTATTATTATTATTATTATTATTATTATTATTATTATTATTATTATATGGTTAATCTGAAGAAAGTTTGGGAGGATTGAAAGAGGGGTTTGAAAGTAAATGTAGATAAGAACAATGTGATTGTGTGTGAGCGAGGAGAGTCCACATTGTGAAATCATCTTGGATAGTGAGCAACTGGAACAAGTATCTGAGTTTAAATATTCAGGCTATATGTTGGATGAGAAAGGGAAAACTGTGTATGATGCAGAGTTGTAGTTGGAAAGTTGTGCAGTGGCAGGAAGTTGGTTTTGGGCAATTCAAATCATTGGCGAATGCAAAGGGCTGAACTTACTAATCGTGAGTTACCGCTATGGTCTGCATGAAAGTATTGCCTGTTACCCATTAGTTAATGTATATTTATTGTAAGTGAACTATGTGTGGAATAAGAGTATAATCTAAGCGTGAAATCAAAACATTTCAGAAAATATCTTGGAAAGCGTGTTAGTTGTGAGAAGAATTCATAAAATAAGGAATGAGCGTGCTAGGGACGTGTGTGGTGTGAAGAAAGGTGTGTGAGAGAATAAATGGAGTATATTAAGATGGTTGGTCAAATGTAAAGGATGGATGATAGTTGGTTGGTTAAGGTGATATATAGAGGTGAGGTGTTGGAAATCGACCGTCTGGAGAGACCAAGAAAAAGCAGATGAGTCAGAAACGGAAGAGCGACGAAAGTGCCATGCAAGATCGCGAGTTCGAATCCTAGTTCGGAACCTAGTAGAAATTACCTAGAGAAGTTCCCCTTCTTGAATAGGGCTTAGCCCAGTGAGTTGTGAACTTAAAAAAAAAAAAAAAAAAATCTGAAGAAAAGGAATGTGAATTCGGTTCAATCTAGAAGAATAAGAGGAGAAGAGATGTGAATGGGAGAGTTTTGTGAGGGAGACATGGTTGTGGGCCTAGCCCGGGGGATGGAACCCTAACACTGACGAGATATACATAAGGTATATTTTTGGCCGAGACGGGATAGCACTTAGGGGTAAGATGGGCTTACCTTTCGACTTACGTCATGGTCTTCTGCTTAACTATCCTGTTCCCGGTACATGTTACAAATCTTACCCCCTATCTGGGGGCATGTAGGGAGGATAAAAAAGAAATTATTATTATCATTGTAAAAGAAAGCTAATAATAATAATAATAATAATAATAATAATAATAATAATAATAATAATAATAATAATAATAATAATAATAATAATAATAATAATAATAATAATAATAATAATAATAATAATAATAATAATAATAATAATAATAATAATAGACAGTGATCTGGAGATTAAATTATTAATACAAGAAAAATGTTATAAAAATTCAAAGCACATTTCAACTAAAACCAATAATAAATTATTATTAATTATATTTAGCATTATGCACATTAAAATATTTACGTAAAAAAACAGTATTAAAAAATGTAATGTAACATATAAGAAATTAATATCTAAAAAAAATACCTTTCCATTCTTGAGGCAGTATTAACTGTATCACCGAATAAGCAATATCTTGGCATTGTGTGACCAACAACACCAGCTATGACTGGCCCAGTGTGTAGCCCAATACGTAGCTTTAAAATTTGTTCAGGTCTGTGCTTAATTTTAAAAGATTTAGTCTGAAAACAGAGGAATATATAATATATAATATATATATATATATATATATATATATATATATATATATATATATATATATATATATATATATAGTATATATATATATATATATATATAATATTTATATAATATATATATATACTCTACTACTACAATACTAAAATAATATAATAATAATTAATAATAATAATAATCCAATCCGATCGAATGTGCATTAGTAGATTGTACTTTCCGTAGCGAACGGCGCATTTGTTCAACATGTTTCATTTGTTTCATTCCTTTTGAAATATTCATTACTGCAATTCTCGCGCGCCGCACGACGCACGTTAATCAACTTACTTGTATTATAATTGTATATAAAATTACACAAAAAAGAATAGAACGTTAGAAAATTGAATTTCTTTGTATGAATAAAACCAGTGATAAAATATAATAAAAAATAACTAACACTGGTGCACCAAGTGACCGAGACATATGCATCCCCAGATAAAGAGAAAGCAGAAACTGAAACACGGAGGAAAAAGTCCGAACATCGTTAGGAGACCGAAGTTTCCAGATGTCATTAAGTCAAAATGAAAAACTGATAGAGTTGTTTCCTTGTGTTCTACCCGAAGACCTTGTCCCCCATAATAACGGTGTTGAGAGGGGACGTTAATATTTATACATTGGCTGAAGTAGCTGATGTTTTCATGGAGGGACAACGTAATACGTTACAACCCTACCGAACAGTGGCGACTCGTATATAGGTACTGCGGAACTGCAGCCCCCCCTTTTTTCACTCAATATTATCGATAACATTCAATATAATGAGTTTTTTTTAATTCTTTCTTTATACTTATACATTTTATAATCCTTGACATTAATGTCAGTAGCCATGAAAAAATAAAGAGTAGTTCATGAAAAAATTACAAAAATCATTGTATGGAACTGCGCGCTTCACAGTTCCAGCGACGCGATGTTTGTGCAGCGATGCGCACATTTCCGAGATAAGAAGCTGTACGCTAGGTAGAAAAAGCACTGTCGCTCAAGCAGTGCCGATCCTATTGTTCAAGTGTAAGGTAACATTTCCTTTTGACTCAGCGTGTGTTGTATTTAAAAACCACACACACACACACACACACACACACATATATATATATATATATATAATATATAATTATATATTAATATATATATATATATATATATTATAGTAATATAGATTGATATATATATATATATATAATATATATATATATATATATATATATTAGGTCTGCTTTCTCATAGCGTGGATGAGGTCTGAAATGGCTTGGATGAAGGCCCCCTTAGGTGGGGGATAAAGCTGAATTACCGGCGCAGACTCAAAAACCCGAAAATATCCCCAATCCATGTGAATTCATGGTCGTCAAGGAAGGAAGACCACACTCCTCAGGCGGAAGAAACAGAAATCAAAGCCCAACACTCCACAATTCTGAAAAGAACGACTCTCCATCCAAGATTAGTATCCCATAATTGTCCCCTAGTTTTATCTAAATTATTTATATCATAAATGTCTAACCTCTGTAAACTAGTCATTTATTCATTTCATGTATCACTTAACTTAAGAATTTGTAATCAATTAATTGTAGATTTAACCATTATAATAATGTTCATAAGCCCCAACATGTATCAAAATGCACCGGGCTCACCCTGTAAAATAACTCATTGCTCTTATACTCTTATTTATTTTTTTGTGTGGTGAGTTGTGTTCGTTTGTGCCTCATTCCTCCTGCAGTGAATCCGAATTACCACAGGCCTGCTCAGGTCGCCTGTACATCATACCCTCCAAGGTCACCCGCCTCTCACCCCCTCCTTATCACAACTTCCCTATACTCTGATAATAAAAAAAATTTACTTCATATCACTCTTATTATCCTTAAACAATCTGACGATATACACCCTAATCTTGGCCCATCAAAGTATATCTGACCCATCTGCAACAAAACATTACCAAAAACCAACCATCTACATTCTTCAAATTGCAACAGATGATCATAAAAACAAAACATACTAACATACTGCCCCATCAAAACCACACGTGAACTTGCTTCATTTGTAACCCCAAACAACTTCCCAACCAGCAAACAACTTGAACAATTATAATTTAACAATAAAAATCTTTCAAATTAATATAAATCACTTAACTTAAACAACAAACATTCAGAAATTCTAGTTGGTTCTCTACAAAACACACTGACATAGTACAACCAATACAAACCTAAAACAGAAGCTCACACACCACAAAATACCCCAAGAATGCAATTTTATGGATATGACTTCATTTACTTAGACATTCAACCATAAAACCACACCATCTTAACATTAATCAAAAACAACTTATCCTACCACAACAACACAACCTATTAAATGGCCCTATCCTCAACATCCAATCATTTACTATCCTCATCAATAATACCTCCACCAAACTACAAACCCAACTCAAATCCTAACTATCAATACAATTAAACAATTCTAATAATAGGAGGCGACTTCAACGCGCATCATACAGCCTGGTACATAAATAATTTTAACATATTTTCCGGAAAAAGGGAAAAAAATGGAATTGTCGTAGAACTGATACCTTAAATATACTAAAATTACAACAACTTCCCCACCCGAATCCCACCACAAGTAAATCAAACCCAAACATCCCCAGACATAACTTTCTCCTCTCCTTCTCTCTTCATCCCCAGCATAACATGGAACACAGAAAATGATCTCCTATCTAGAACCAGGTCGCAATAATTAATTACAAATACCACAAAAAAGTAATATCAACACCAGAATAACTTCAACCGATTAACAAATGACAAAAAGCAAATTGCGCAAAAATTCAACCCAATACATAGAAATCACCTACCACTACTGAAAACAAACAAACTCCCACTCCCTACATAAGGCATAGATAAACTCAACAAGTAATACCATAATTACAACTGCATTTAAAAAAGCCATATAAAAACTACAATCCCTCATTAACTTCTGAATCTGCAACCTTGATAAAACTAAAGAATTCCTCTATAACCCCCAAACCCACAAATGAAGCATAAATGAGACCAAAATAACTCTCTCCTTTCCCCCAAACAACACTGCAATGTACTTGCGAAACACTACTACAATATCTCCTACAAACCCACTCACCCAAATAACAGAAAGATAATAAGCATAATCTTAAAAAAACGAAATTAGAAATCGAATTCCCAACCCCCATTTACTACACAAGAAATTACTTCATTATTCAAAATCTTTAAAACTCCCAAGTTTTACGACCCGACGGTAAATCCAACATTTACATTAAATGTTTTTGGACCATTCTACTTATTTCGATTCATTATATATATATTCAATAAATCTTGGTCACTTAACTATAATCCTACATCATGGAAAAAAAGCAATAATCGATACCACAAATTAAAACCCAGAAAAGACCCCCAACTCCCCTTCCTCTAACCGCCCCATATCCTTCCTTTCCTCCTTGTGCAAATAATGAGATCATACTCACCAAAATTCCAACCCCACTTTCCACTCCCGAAAATACCAAACGACCTGACAATCACAGCTCAAACAGCTCAAAATTCTTCTATAAATATCTAAACTCACCCTTTCCTAACATTATAAAAAATGGCTATCTAATTTCATATCTGGACGCGACTGCAAAGTGATTCTAGCAAATACGAAATCTCAAAAACCTTAAAGCTAAGAAACGGGTCCCCCATGGAGCCATTTTATCTCCATTCTTGTTTAACCTATTTACAGCTGACATCCCTACACCCCAACCTACCAAATCAGAACTTATAACCTATACAGATGATAAAACCATAACCATATCAGACTCCTCAGTACCCATAGCTGCAAATCATACTCAGACTTATCTAAATCGTCTAAAAATATGATTATCTTCCGACAGAATGTCAGCCTCTGTCGAAAAATCATCCATAACCTTTATCACTACTGACATACACCAATCATTATTATACCTGCAAATAATTCTAAATAACTCCATCATCATCCTAAACAAAACACCCAATATTTTCGGTAAAACCTTTGACACCCACTTTACCTTTACACCTCACGTTCAAAACTTCATAAGAACAATAAACAGAAAATTTAATGTCCAATGAACTATATCTCAACAAAGCTTCAGCAATGAAACAACCACACTGATAACTACTTACAAACAATTCTCAAGAATTACAATCAACTATGGATCAACATTCAGCAGTCTGGTACCCTCAAACCTCATCTACCAATATAATCAAAATAGAAAGAATACAAAATAGTGTCCTTTCGAACTATCAAGGGCTGTCTGAACACCACCCCAATTCAGCATCTACTCGAGGAAACAAAAATCTCCCCCCCATTCAGGAAAATTTAGATATGAAAGGAATAATAATATTCCAAAGCTCTCGACTCAACCCACCCATGCCACAACTAACCACAAGATCACATTATACGTACTTTAAAATTCCCTCCCTCTTCCGTTGCCCGTTTTACATCATTTAAAATCCCTTCCCTCTTCCATTGCCCTCTAATACGGCGAGTTCTTTAGAACCAACCCCCTCCTCCAAACAACACATCTCTCTCAAAACATATTCACTCATACTTTACACAGCAATACCTCCAACAATCACCCACAAATCATCTCATTTCAAACTCGCCACCCCCTGAATCATAGCAACACAAAATACACTCCAACAAAAGAGCCAAATATTCCCTTTCTAGATTGTGATTCACCGGCCATCACCAAAGGGCTTCCAAGAATATAGACACAGCGTTTCAACTCCAAGACTCCGCCACCTCCCCACTCGTCGGACGATGCCTAATTAAAGGCGAAACATTGATCACCTCCTTCTAAGATGCCCCCTACTCACTCCCTACAGAATACTATCAGATTTCCTTCCTGAGAGACCTGTGGCTCCGCCAGATGTATATGGCTGAGTTTCTGTAGATGACATGGACCCCCAAATAAGGGGGACACAGGGGCAAGACATATATATATATATATATATATATAATATATATATATATAATATATTTTATAATATATATATATATATATATATATATATACTAATATATATATATAATATATGATATATATATATATATATATATATAAGAATGTTATTGCAAGTGTAAAGTAATGTGTTTTTGACAGCATATCTATATATATATATATAATATATATATATATATATATATATATATATATATATATATATATATATATATATATATATATATATATAATATATATAATATATATATATATATATATATATAATTTTCCGAAGCAGTAATCCCACTAATCTTAGTTACGAGTCGCCAATGCTACCGAGATAGGTCAATGCAGTGAACTCTTTCCTACCTACCAGATCTAGAGAATCCCCACCTCTACCAGATGACCTTATTTCCATCTGAAATTTGGATTTCATATCCAGTCAAATTACTGAATTGTTCCAGAAGATTGTTCCACATGATGCAGCAAATGGCTCTAAATGATAATGGCTGGACCAGAGGCCGCTCTCCGCGAGGCAGATCACCTTCAGGATTTCGGAAGGAAGGTGCGCTGTGTTATTACTACTTTACATTTCATAAAAATGCTAACAAGTGCCAAGGAGGCAACTGTAGAATGGCACAAGCACCATCACAATCCACTTCAGGTCCATTTTCCCTACAGTTACAGGGAAACTAAATCATTAATGTGGCAGGGGTGATTGCTTCTGAACTCAATGGGCAGTACGTAGACACAAAAACAATATGGGGAGAAGTTCTAACCAATAGTACTTCATATCCTTCAACTCATCCGACAGCATGGCACGCAGAGATCTCAACCATTTCCTATAAGAGTTCTCGATGGAGCCATTACTCTGTGGAGTAAAGGCCGAGGTAAAGTTATTACGGAATCGTAGCTCCTCACAAACACTCGTGAATAAATCCTACGTAAACTGACTTCCACCATCAAAAACGTAAGTTCCAACAACTCAGGCAATGGATAGAAATTCTATAGTATTTACCTCCACAATGGTAGCGGTTTCTATGTTTTTCAAGGGGAAATTAAAGATATAGCTAGAGAATCCATCAATCAACGTAAAAAGGTACTTGTAGTTTTTTCCCTGAGGCATTTTAAGAATGTCAATATGAACTTGAAATTTGGCTGATACTGGCCTATAAGCTTCATATGGAGGGCTTATTTTGCGGAAATAATTA
>JABUQX010108650.1:0-7500 GCA_015478945.1 Trachelipus rathkii | reverse complement strand
TCAGATCCAAAGGGCATCATTGCAAGATCTAATGTATTTGGGCGACGGAGAATACCAGCAGAATTATGACCTCTCTTAACGTCTTCAATAATTGCTAAAAGAAAATGTAATATTAAATAAATATTAATGTTAATTTTAATTTTACTTCAAAGTTTCATGTATTTCCAAACTGTGAAAAACATTCTTCTGTTAACCTAACCATATCTTTGTAAATATAGTGAATAGTTATTTAATATGCATGAGGATTAGAAAAGTTTGTAATCTACGTGTACATTTAACTAGCAATAGCGTCTGCTATAAGTAATCACATTTATTACAAGTAAAGAAACAAATTCGTCCAAATGTTAAACTAAAGGAAAAAAAGCACAATATATCACACCAATTAATAAAAGAATATTATTTTTTTTTTTTCAGCTCTTGAGAGCAAATAAACACACCTGCGGGCAATAAACCCAAAAATTATAACAACACTAAATAATTACTATACTAATATAAATATTATGGGCGTGTGCATACTGTCAATATCTTGTTCTGCAGTTGCATCTGATGTTGAAAAGGGTCCCTTGCGTCCAATAATTTCATGGAGAATGATACCGAAAGCGTAAACATCACCTTCCTTTTGTTCCTGGGAGCCGGGGATAGTACTAGACATATTCGTAAATAGTCTGAGAGCTTAATTCCATAGGGCAGCCTAAATATTAAAAATAATATCTTATCAATCATCGTTGTGTAAAAGATAAGTTGAGGATGTATTAAAATTTAATAAATTAATTAAAAATATAAATTAAGCAGAATAAAGTCCAAATGTGAATATGAAAAATATACTAACATTACGATGATATATTCACACTTTACGGTATACCAGTAATAAAGCGCGTAGTATATATAATATAATAAAATTACACTCCACAAAATAAAAACCAATTAACACCTCATCCAAATTAAATAATTTATAATATATAAAAATAAAAATAATATATAATATATATATAAAAAATGTAATATAAAATATATAAATAAATAAATATATATATATACTATATAATATATTAAATATATAATATATATAATATATATATATAAATAATCACATAATAAATAAAAAAAATATAATAATAAGTATAAATAATTTATAATTGTAACTAATACGGTTGAAAAAATATTTAAATTGCAGAAAAAAAAAGGAAAAAAAGAGAAAATAATATATTTTGGAATGAGAAGGGAACTGATGATGCAGAGTGTAAAAAAGTAGGAAAGTTTGAACAAGGCAGGGAAGGTGCCAAAGAATGCTCACAATTAAATCGTGTAGGTGAAATGTAAGGACATAAAGTCTTGAGATTGTGCATAGGAAGTCTTGCAAGAGACTGAATATGTGTTACCATGTTGTTATATTAATTGAAAATATAGATGTAGAGGACTATGTTGTGGGAAATAAGATGATATTAGCATCTAAAAAGATTTATTAAAAAGTGTTCTTTTTCAAGAAAGGAACAATTCTTAGGTAGAGTCGATGCTAATAATACGTATTATTGATAATTTAGATAAAATGAGGGAAATAATGTAGAATGGTGAAGTTTCTGTATAGTTTCGAAAACATTAAATATAACAAATAAGAGAAAGAAAATATGAAAGACTTGTATCAGTATAAGATTAGAGAATGGAATGAGGTAGAGGTATTTGAAGGCTGCAAATAAATATGTAAATGATAGTCTGAGATATAGGATGATTTTAGTATTAAGCGTAGATGTAAAGATGATAAGCTGTAGTTATATCAGATCCGAATCAGCATCTAGAGCATCTACTCGGTTGGAGTACAAAGAGGAAAAAAATCGGTACAATGGAAGGTTCATTCCTCTCCCAGAAAATAGAGCCCCCCCCCCCCCCCCGTACGATTCTCTCTATGTGATAAAAAAAGGCAAAGAAATGAATTAATAGTGTGGACTAATTAATTAGAGAGAGAATGGTAGTATATGACGTGAATGTAGAAAGGGGAGATTAACAATAAAAAAATATAAAAAAAAAAACATCTATTTGCGCTTATGAAAATAAGGCCACATACGCGGTCCTAGGCAGCAAATAAAATAACTCACAAACTACAATTACACCCTATCGCCACGCTAATACAATATCACTATCGCACAAAACTACCCCAAGTGGCGCGCGACCGAATCGCAAACGAATTACAGCAATCCTGAAGCATCTCACAGCTAAAAAAAAGCTCAAACGATATAGAACGCGCATTGCGAAATTTTCTCGACTATAGGAATCGAACACGGCACCCTCGAAACATATGGTCCGACTCATTCACACATACTTATGAAACCTGGTACATGAGAGATCCGACGCTCTAGTTAGCTGGATGGCTATTCTTAATTATAATCGACGCCTTCTTTCAATACTATCCTTTCTACTGATTTCTCTCTATCCGCCCTCGCAAATGTGTCACGCAACAAACTCCACTCTAACAATCCCAGTCTTGGAGCCGGAGCAAAAAAGGAAGCGCCTAATTAACAAAAAACACAACTCCGACCCAGACTGAATTACTTAGAAAGAAGCACGCAAACACAAGACAAATCAAACCAAAATACTATTAATACCAACTCATCATAAAAATTTACGAACTTATAAATACTATACAAAAGACAGGAAAAAATTAATATTATCAAAACTAATCACGTCCTCAATCATTATAATGACATACAAATTCATCAAAAAAAAAAAAAACATCGTCAAATCAACATATTAAAAAAATATTATTAAAAATACTAAACTATTACCCCACGTAATCATACAAATAAAATTAAATATCTAAACCGCAGCCCATCATAAAACTACAACTCCGTCTCACTAAAAGATCTAAACTACCCTATCTCCACAAGACCACCCACTCAATCCTAAAGAACATCCTCACAAATATATATAGTATATCGACCTAGATCTAGAAATACTTATAATGAGTATAATTAAAAACATCACCATGCAATCAATAATACCACACCTAATATTATATTAGCATATAACTCATAAATACAAACCAATATTCAAAGCATCATTAAAAACATAACTATTATATTAATAACTCTTACTTATAACATCAAAAAAAATACATACCACATACCATATACGCTCCATCAAATCAAACACCTTATTAATATACTAACATATAATAATTGGCCAACCCAACTAAAGACAGAAAATCCAAGGAAACAAAGAACACATAAATGAAACAAACATAATTCGTAAATACTGATTATATTAAACTATAAATCATAACATATTAGCCTGAAGATCACTCCCACAATACAAACATCAAAAAATAAACTAGCCCCATATACTCCAAAATCACAACCCCAAACTATATAAATTCATTACCCTATATTACCATAATCAATAACATAATGAACCTCACTCTACTAAACCCAGCCAACATCATCTCAACACTATAGGTCAAAACCCTCACTAAATAAAAACTAATTAACTATCAATAACAAACAATATATATATATAACAATATAATATATACTAATTAACAATAATCATAATAATCATAAATACAACAATTACAAAGTTTAAATAAATAAACCTATATAAGGTTGATAATACAACCTCCAAATATACAAATTAAATTACTGTAAATAAACTGCTTGGTCGAAATGCCGCCTGAACTTAAAACATTAATTTAGAGACACCCCACAAAAGACGTATAACTGAAAAGACAAACTCATCTTCGAAGACATGTCGCCACTTTTAGCACTCAAAAAACCATAATTCTAAAAAGACATTTAACTGAAAATATTGTAAAAGGATCAATAGTCAAAATGATACTAAAATAATAATCTACTTGTACAGGAGATTATCAAAATAACTAAAAGAATAAACACATAGACGAGGAACATTACTATAAACTCCTTACCATAAACATAAACATCAATAATGAGCCGAACAACGACCCAAGACACGTACAGCCGAAATGAGACTAAAAAAAACAATAAAAAATAAACCACAATGGCGACTGAGAATTCGATTCATCAATTGTCATAGCCGACTACGACAAAAACAAAAATATTTATTACAAAAAAAAAAAAGGTATATAAGGTAAATTATAATATAATTTTAAAAATGTTAAATTCTCAGGATTCGGTAACTAGGGATATGTATAATGATAACACAGTGCATCCATATAATTTATAAATTACATATCAAAAGGCAGCTTCCTCTCTGATATAAAATCAAATAACTTTAAGTAAAACATAAAGTAAATATATATTGCTGAAATAAAAAAATAATGAATATTTAATATGGACTGCATAAATGACTCAAAATATATAACTATAAATATATTATATAAAAATAATTAACTATTTTTTAATATATAAGAATAAAAACTATATTTAAGAAGACAATGGACCATAATTTAAATTTAAAATATTTTAAAAATAGGTAAAAAATTATTAAATAAAGAGAAAATGAACAAATTTTTTTTTTCTTTGAAAAAAAAAAAAATTTAACAATTTGAGGGAAACATCTATTTAACACAAATACTAATTGTTCTTGGTTGACGGTAATATAGTATTTTCTTCCTCATCTTCATTATCAGGTAGTAACAATCCCAGTTTCTCCTACCCCAAAAATTCAACAGCAAAAAGTACATCTAACTTCTAAAAAACAAACATACAGGACTTTAAGCCGGCTTTCATATGATTAGAGGACGGTGTTCACCCCTAAGAAACGCAAGACCACTCTAACCACCAGCAAGACCCTAGATCCAAACCCCGGATGAGATCAGTCAGCTTGTTGGCTAACACACAACTCAATTGCCAGACCTGCTGCGAGCCGAAAGACACATTGCATTAGACACACCTCTCCACAATTTCCCCGTCGACAAATGACACCCATTATGCAAATTAGACTTAAATGAGACAAAAGAATAATACCATAACGATAAGGCTCTTAATGCAAATCCTTAATAACGCCGCAATGACAAGATCAGTCTATACACAATAAACTCAATCCCCGCGCAGAAATCCATCCCTTCTAAGACACCGAACACTTTACCCTCTGCAACCACACTCCTATACTATAATTGCTTATTCGGCTGGCAAATAAAACTAATTTATGAGTAAATATATTAACTACTATCAGACGATCTTAACGAATACCCACTAAGGCGCCCCCCAAGAATAACCCACAGCCTATTAAACAATGAAACATCACAATAAGCTAAGAAAAAGAGTAATCAGGAATATCCAGAAAAGACGTAAATGATAAATATATTGAGTGCTCCCCCGGCTACCGCTCTTCCTATAATCCCCTTCGCAAAGATGAATAAAATATCAAAAACTATCACTAAGATAATCAATTAATGTTGTCTTTGAAAGTTGTTGGAAAAAAATGAAAAAATTGACCAGAGAGAAGATGACGCACTGAAAAGAATAATCGAAACCCACAAAAACAAAAAAAAAAAGAGAAAAAACAATCCAAATTAGCCAAAAAAAAAAGAATAAAAAAAGAATAAAAAAATAAATAGAGAAAAGATCAAGATAAACATAACAAACTGACAAAGATACACATACCCTAAACGAAAACGACTAAATCGAAGAACACACCACACCCACCCCACCAACTGTGACTATGATCTAGAAAGAAAACAAATCATAACAGAACAACACAAGAAATGATAACAGCACCACTTAAACAGCCTAAACAAGGACAATAACAAAAACAAATACAAATAATATCAGACAAAATTCACGAAAACAAACAAAATTGTACAAGCGCAGCAGAGATAGAAATGCATATAATTTATAACAAAACACAAACGTAAAAACTACATACCCTAAACAAACACAAAGATTCAAAAAACCACTATCCAACCAACCACCCTCCTGACTTTATATATAATAACTATGTACAAGTCGCATTAGAAGCCCCTAAAATTTAAACAAATGAGATCAACAATAACAACAACAAACACAAATAAAAACACACAAGAAGTTACAAAAAGACAAGCAAAAAACCAACGGAAACAATATTATATAGAACATACAAACACACAAACAAAAAAACTAACAGTACACTAGCGAAGATATAGAAACACAAAAGCAAACTTAACAGACAAAAACAATAACAGAAACAACAAAAAACACAACATTAACACAAACTAACAACAATAAACCAAAAAAACCACAGATCAAAAAGAGCACAGAAAACAACTAAGAAAAAGAATACAAAACAAAACCCAACCAACTACCACATAAAAACGAACAAACAAGACGCACCACCCCACAAAAGCAAGCGAAATAAACCACATGAAAAAACACAAGCACAACTAACAAAAAAATCACAAAACAACATCCATCACGAAAACCAACAACACAAATAAACGAACAAAACAAAACAGACGGAAACTTAGAAATATCAATTCAAAATCAAAGAACACGCGGAGACCTTTCAGAACAAAACTCACATTAATAACATAATCGAACACTTAACACCAAAACAACAAAAACACAAACAAACAGACAACAGAAAAAGCTAAAATAACAAAGGCCACAAATTAAAAGCTAACAAGCATACAACTAATACAAAAAAACGACCAAAACAAACCTATCACAGCAACCACAAATAAACTAACAGAAACAAATCCACACAACACATAGAACAACTAACACAACAAAACGTAACCTAACAGCAAGAAACGACAACAAAGAGACAAATCTTAGCCAACTAACGACAGAAGAACATAAACAAAACCACGAACAAAAGCAAACAACACAAGAAACACAACAACGAAAAGACACCAAAAAGTAACATCACCAAACTGAAAAGCTAAATACACAAAACAAAACTGACACACTAAACACAAATAAACAACAAACAAACCAACACTAAACACAAAAGCAACAACAGGCACAAAAACAACCTACACCAAGCAACCAACATCATAACGGAAACTGAACAAGACTCCAGAAAAAGAAACACTCTCTATCAAAAAGATGTCGACAAACAACGAAAACCAACATCCTCCTGCCGAAGAGCAGATATAAGAATCTATCGCTGGGATAAAGGTAAAACCTCCAGTGTTTTCTGAGACTCCAGTTTCAACCTGGTTCATATTCTTATAAAAACAATTTCACATTAAAAAATTACCTCGGAGAAGACGTAGTATTTCCACCTTCTTTTTCAGCTGCTCACAGTCTTCTTGGATCGTATCTCCTCTGCAGTACTCGATACTCAAGCTTACACTCAGCTGAAGAAAGCAGTCATTACCATCTACGAGAAACGTAAGACAGCGTTATTCAACGAGTTTATGTCTAAACAAGCCTATAGTGGCAAGCTTTCCCTTCATCTATGAGAAATGCTTCGCTATGGTGCCAAATTGAAAATCGGAGAAGACTTCATTCAGATGCATTTCTTGAAGGCTCTTCCAGCTAACATTCGACCAACTATTGGTTCGCAAACAGCACTTACCCTTGAGCAACTTGGCGAACTAGCAAATGA
>JABUQX010108649.1:5000-26067 GCA_015478945.1 Trachelipus rathkii | reverse complement strand
GAGAGAGATGATCAGGTTTGAGTGGTAAGGAAGTTAAGGGACAGATAAAAAGGGCGGTGGAAAATCGTGGCAGACCACGTGGGCGCAGGTGTGGTGTGTGTGTGTGTGTGTGTGTGTGTGTGTGTGTGTGTAGCTGGGTGGCTGAATTTGAAAATATAGTGCGGTTCTCGGAGAATCAATAAAATATTTGGTAAAAGTCTTTAAAAACGGCGTGTTTTCGTAAAAATATAATACTTGCCTTGAACTCTCGTTGTTTCAAGTTAAAATAATAATAATTACAACGTATAAAACGTATGAAAGTACACCTTAGCTATTGGCCTTTCTACTTAGCGGTTCTTTGTGCGTGGTTCTTTGCTACGAATGCGACGGACTCCGCGGAATTTGTTAAAAAACGCGACGATGGCGAAGACGATGAATTTGCGATTCATCCCGACGAACGCGACGATTGAAAATTATGACGAAGATTAACAAGACGCTTTATAAAACAAAATGGCGGACGCAAGTCACAAGGTGTTACCTATTTAAAAAAAAAAAAAAAAAAAAAAAAAAAAAAAAAAAAAAAAAAAAAAAAAAAAAAAAAAAAAAAAAATAAATAAAAATCTAAAAAATAAAAAAAAAAAATCTAGTAAAAAAAAAAAAAAAAAAAAAAAAAAAAAAAAAACACCATGAAGGCTAGCTGAGTAAAAAATATCCACCTGATTAGCGATTGTGCTCATCGCTGGTCAGGTGGTCGCAACGAACGGAGATGGACCTTCCTATCTACTACCATAACAAATAACACAGGTAACACCACATACCTCATGTAGACCCTAGCCACTCAACGACTTAGTCCTTTGCATTCACCCAACGTTTAATTGCACCAGCCACCTTTCGCCCATTCAAACTTTCCTACTATACTCTGCATCGTCCGTTCCCTCCTCATCCAACATATACCTAAATATTTAAACTCAGACACTTGTTCTAGCTGCTTCACCATCTAACATAACTTCACAAAAAACCTGAGGAATATATATATATAATATATAATATATATATATATATAATATATATGAATATATATATATTAATATAATATATATATATTATATATATAATATAATATTTATATATATATATATATATATATATTAATATATATATATATAATATATATATATATATATTAATATATATATATATATATATATATATATATATATATAATATATATATATATATATATATATATATTATATATATATAATATTACCGCCTATCTAAACAATACCAATATATATATATTATATATATATATGTCAGAGGAATAAATGTTGAGGAGAAGAGGAGAGAGGTGATGGATTCGTATTTAGAAAGGGCCAAATTTGATTTTGCTCGCTGTGACTGAAACAAAGATGAAAGAAAAGGTGAATTTAAGTGGTGTGATGTGAAATGTGTGCGTGCTGGGTGTGGAAGAGAATGAGAGAGGAAGAGAAGGAGTTGCAATTTTGATGAGTGACCTGTGGTACAAAAGCTATGGTAGACTTTGATTGTGTGAGTCCTAGAATTCTAATGGTTAATATTAAGTTTGAAAAGGTCAAGGTATGTGTGGTTGTGACGTATCGTCCATCTGAGAAACGTTAAAGAGAGTACGATTTTTTTGATAATCTGAATGAATGTTTTGGATGGGGGTGAGTAGGAGCTTCAGATTGATAGTTTTTGGGGGACCTGGAATGGTGGATTAGGTGATAAATAAAGGGATGGTATACAGACAGGTGGTTTTTTGGGTGGGCGGGAGAAAATGAGAAATGGTAAGGAAGGTGATTGATTTCTTTGAAGAGAGAGGTATGTGTGTAAGTAATACTTTCTTAAACACAAGAGTATCCAATAAGTATACTAGACGTTGGGTGGTATGGTAGAGATGGTATCGAATGTGAATAAGTTGATTGATTTAGTGTTTGGTGAAGATGGAGTGTTGAAGTATATGTGTTTGGATTGTTAAATCAGTTTAGGGGTTTAGGAATGGGATTATCGATCATTATGTTGTTCTATGTAAAATTAATGTTAGTGGGGGCTTGGATGGAAGGGAGGGGATACGAAAGGAAGTAGGTAAATTTAAGAGTTGAGAAGTTAAGTGAGTGCAAGATAATAAGGATAAGTATGTAAGAGCGCCTCGCTAGTAAATAACGGTTTGGAATGTGAACAGTTTGATACTGGAAGGCCAAATCTGGGGGGCAAAATGAAGGAAGCATTGGTTTAGTAGTGCAAAGGAAGTGTGTGGATGTGCTAAGTAGGAAGTAAGAATGTTAACAGCGAAGGGTGGAATGAAGAGGTGATGAAAGGCGGTTAAAGGTAAAAAAGAAGCGTGGTTGATTGTACTAAAAGCAAATGATGAAAATTCAAAAGAAAGATGCTTGGAAGTATATAAGGAGGAAAAAAGAAATACTAAAGGTGTATACGTAGGAGAAAAACAAGAGGTAAATGAACAGTTTGGAAGGAAGGATGAATGAGGTACATACAAGGAAATAGGAAGCTCTTCTGGAAAGAAGCGCGAAAGGTTAAGAATGAGATAAGGGGAATCTGCTTAGAATAATGATAGGGATGGTGCTTTTTGTAACTGATGAACTGGATGTGAGGGGGAGTGTGAAAGAAACACTTCGAAAATCTGCACCATACATATTAACAGTAATGATGAGGCTGTTAGTGAATGTGTGCGGTTTTGATGGTGCAAGAAGAATAGGTATTTTGGGGATGACAGGTTATTAGTAAGGAGGTAATGGGTAGGGTGAGAAACGCTGAAGAATGGTAAATATCCCGGAATAGAAAAAATTACTAGTGAAATGATCAAGAGGGGGGAGGCGAGATGGTGATGATTGGATTAAGTTGTGTAAATAAAGCGTTTATGGAGGGTATAGTTCCAAGGGATTGGAAGAAAGCGGGTAATAGTACCCTTGTATAAGGGTAAAGGGAGAAAAGGGGAACTGTAGAAATTAATAGGGGAATAAGTTTATTGAGTGTTGTGAGGAAGATATATATGCTGGTAATTTGGTCGAAAGATGCGTGAGTGACTGAAGACCTGATTGGTGAAGAACAAGGTGCGTTAGGAGTGGTAGAGGATGTGTGGATCAAATCTTTACTTTGAAACAAATGATTGAGAAAATGAGGGAGAAGAAGAATAAATTGTATTTAGGTTTTTATGGATTTGCTACAGGCGTATGATAAGTTAATAGGGAAGCGTTATGGCAGGGTTAGTGATATATGGTGTTGTTGGTGGTAGGCTTTCTGAATGGAATCAAAAGTATGTATGACGATAGTGAAAGCGTGTGTGTAAGAATAACTGGTGTCAATGGTGATTGGTTTTTAGGATTAATAGCGGAGTATGACAGGGTTGTGTTTATGTCTCCTTGGTTATTTCAATTTGTATATGGATGGGGTTATGAAAGAATTTGAGTTGGGGGTGGCGGAAATGGTGGTAGAATGGTGGAGAATGGAGTTGAGTGGAGGGTGCCCTACCCTATTATATGCGTATGATTTGGTTCTGTGTGGCGAATCATGAAGAGAGTTGATGAGGATTGGTAGATGAAGAATTTGGCCAGAGTGGTGTAAAAGGAGGGGCCTTGAAAGTAAACGTGAAAGAGTAAGGTTTATGGTCTGTGAGTGAGGACACTCCTCAGTGTGAAGTTATGTAGATGGTGAGGCAGCTGAACAAGTGTCTGAGTTTACATATTTAGGGTATATGTTGGATGAGAAGGAACGGACGATGCAGAGTGTAGTAGGAAAGTTGTGAATGGCAGGAAGGTGGCTGGTGCAATTAAATAGTTTGGGGAATGCAAAGGGACTAAGTCTTGAGTGTGCTAGGGTCTTACATGAAGGGTAATGTTTGTTACCTGTGTTATTGTATGGTAGTGCAGACTATGGTCTGGAATTAGAGAAGTATAGATCTAAAGTTCAATGTGTTTCAGATGGACAATCTAGGGGTGTGCAGGTGTGAGAAGACTTGATAAAATGATGAGGAAATGAACGTATTAGAGTAGTGGTGTGGTGTGAAGAAAGGGGTAAATGAGAGAATAAATGAAAGTATTTGAGATGGTTTGGTCATGTGGAAGGAATGAATGATAGTAGGTTGGTAAAGCGGATGATAGTGGTGAGTGTGTTGGGAACGATCACGGCGGGAGACCGAAAGAAAAGTGGATTGAGTCGGTGAACTAATGTCTGAAGGAGAGAAATGTGAGTTTGGCAGAGGCGAAATAAAGGTGCATGATAGGAGAGACTGGCGGGGTTTGTATGGGGGCATGGTTGTGGCCCACCAGGGGATTAACCCTTACATTGACGATTTACATAGTGAGGGTCGTCGCGGTCCATGATGCTCTAGGGTGGATTTTCCTGGTCTGTGACGAGCTCTCACTAATTTAATGGTCCAGAGGGGGCGGTAAGGCTGGGCTTTCTTTTCGACGTTGTCCATGTTCTCCTACTGCTTTTCTTTTTCTCGATGCTTGTACAGCACCTTACCCCAATCTTGGGGCAAAGAGGAAGGTGAAGAAAGAAAAGAAAGAAATAATATATATATATATATAATATAATATTATATATATATATATATATATATATATATATATATATATATATATATATATATATATATATATATATATATATATATATATATATATAAATATACATACATAATATATTATATAAAAAACACAAGTCTTAAGTTATATTTTATTGACATTTTCCAAACGTGAATTTTTCCAAAAATTATGAATTTTATTTTTCAATTGTTTTAATGCTAAATAAAAATTGAAAAAAAAAGAATTATGACAATAAATTTTAATAATATTCTAATAATAATAATAATATTTACACACTTTAACAATATAAGTACTTTATATTACGAGTAGGTCTATGTACGCAATCATAAATACAAATAAAAAATTTTTTTTTTTGGCATTTTTGAATGGCTGTATTTCTTAAAACAAGCAAATACCAAAGTCAATATTGCAGGTGAAGGAACATCTATGGTAGTAGTTTAATGTGTGAAAATTTCAGATTTTTAGCACTTACCCCATCAGAGATATTAAGGTTCAAAGTTACTGATTTTCCGAAAAATTGATTTTTGGACACCCTGTAAATTTTTTTTAAAAAATTTTCCCAAACTTCTAATAAGATTTAAGTTAAACCATACTTTAGTATGTATCATCATACAAAATTTTATATCGTTAAATTATTTCCTTCTTTTAATAATACACCCACGAAAATGGAAATTTCTTCGATTTTTAACACAATTTTTCGGATTCATTTTCATGGTGAAATATTATTTTCCCAAAAAAAAAACATTAAAGGCCAAATGTACCTTAAAGTATCCCTAACAAATCACTCTCTATGAAATTTGGTATAAGAATTACCAATATGGAGATATGACTTAAAATGTTACCTCTATTAAGTGATAAATTTTGCTCCACCTGGTCAAACATTTTGGCTCACCCTGTTACAACCAGAGTAAATCTACAAAAACGAATGGTGGTTTTGAACTTGCCAGGGATAACATTAACGCCATGCAAAATATAAAAGTTTTTAAAAATTATCGAGCGGCCAACTTCCATTATTTTGGTACGGAAAAAATGGATAGACCCGTTAGTTTAAATAGATATATATTATATATATTTATTTTTTTATTATACAAAAGTTCTATAAATTATATATCTGTTTAATATATTATATATATATATATATATATATATATATATATATATATATATATATATATATATATATATATATATATATATTATATATATATATATATATATATATATTTTTTATTTTTATATATTTATATTATATATACGTTATATATATATATAGTATCCCAAATCTACTTTTCTGGGATTTCAAACAAGGATGCCTTATGGTAATTGCACAAACGAACAACCTTTTCCAATAAAATTTTATTTTCAAATCTCAATCCCGATTGCCTAAAAGTACAAAAAAAATGAAATCAATAATAGACAAAGAAAAATATAAATAGTGAAATATACATAAGGTTTCATAAAACTCAAAAATTAATAGGCACACCGCTCAAAAAAAACTTTATATACTCTACAAAAATATTACGGTATGGACATGGTGGATATATGATTTTCAGCCACTTATAATACACCAATTTAACTACATTCATAGCTATCAACACACAAATTTTCAAATCCATGAAATGTTATAAATAAAAATTTGAGGAACAAAAATACTGTAAATCAAAAAAAAATTAAAAAAATGTACGAAACCCAAATTTTACTAACGATACATTAAAGAAAGGATTTACCAAAACAGAACATACATAAAACTGAGGACCAAAATGACGGTCCTTTATAACACTGTTAAAAACCGTTGTAATCAACCTAAAATAAATTCCCAAAAATAAATTATTCCTGGGTTATGAACATTACCTAGGTAGGACCGAATTACCGGGTCCATTCAAAAAAGGTTAAATAAATCGTGATAGAACAACATGTTCAAAAACATAAATAAAACTTACATAACGAACGAGGACCAAAAATATAATAAAATTCTAACATTACTCTCAAAAATACCGGAGAGAAAACTAAAAAAGTATAAAAAAATAAATGGAGAGAAAAAACTAAAAAAAAATGTATTCCGAACATATCTCTCAAAATACCGGAGAGATAAAAAACATTCAGAACATCCTCTCAAAATACCGGAGAGAAAACAAAAACAAATTGCATTCAGAACATCCTCTCAAAAATACCGGAGAGTAAAACTTAAATGTATTCAAACATTCAGAACATCCTCTCAAAAATACCGGAGAGAAAACAAAAACAAATTGCATTCAGAACATCCTCTCAAAAATACCGGAGAGTAAAACTTAAATGTATTCAGAACGTATCTCTCAAAAATACCGGAGAGATAAAAAAACATTCAGAACATCCTCTCAAAATACCGGAGAGAAAACAAAAACATTAGCAAAAAAAATCAAACGGCTTGATTTTGTTACACCGAGCCTAAAACAGTTTTAGGTTCCAAAAAGTACATGTAACATTTTACAAATAAAACAAAAAAATCACATGTAACGCTTTACAAATAAAACCAAATTTACAGATTTTGGTTACACCGAACCTAATACAACTTTGTATTAACCAAAATAAGTGCCTGCAACGTTTTACGGTTAGTTACAAGCGTGGTGGCAAAAAATGAAAAATATAAAAAAAATAGTAAAACTTTAAATCACCTTACCAAAGATAAAAATTTATAAATACTTCTCAGTCTTTTAAAGAACCAAAAAAAAAACGGCGATAGGGGTAGGGCGCCCAAGTCAGTTCATATATTAATATGACTCATATTAAAGTCCTATTACTATATGTAGCATAAAATAAATTACAAAAAGAATATATGTCTTATTTAAACCAAATATAATTGAGCTAAATTTCAGAGTCTTAAAGAGCCAAAAAAAAAACGGCGATAGGGGTAGAGCGCCCAAGTCAAATCATTTAGTAATACGGCTCATATTAAAGTCCTATTACTAAATGTAATGAAAAGTTATAAAATTAAAAGTAATATTAACATCATAATGCCTTTCACTATTCACTCGCATTCTGATAGAAAAATAATAATAATATAAAATAAAAAAGAAATAAAGATGCAGCATTTTCTCTTTTCACTTCCGTTCTGATAGAAATAATAATAATAATATAAAGACACAGCCTCTCTCTTTTTCACTCACATTATGATAAAATAATAATAATAATAATAAAAATTTAAAGATAACTTTCGAAACACATTTGCGTTCAGATAAACTAGTCAACAAAAGGAGAAGTTTTAAATTTGTGGCTCCTATGATCTTAGGCTATCTAATGGTTTAATATTATAATAATGGTAATACATAACTGACGTTCACTTTGAGAGAGGAAAGCAAATATTAAAGTCCTCAAAGTAACTTTGAAAAATTTGGACATGACCCTTAGGCGCCTTCGTCCGAAGGTCATCTTCAAATAAGGGTGTTAGACTTATTTGAAAATGTGATTTCAAAAGAAAATATAAATTTATAATAATTCTAATAATAAAAAACTTTTTGCCAACAGGGCTTTTTCCCCTGGGACATAGCTACCCAAATTAAGGTAAAGGGAAATAATAATAATAATAATATAACTTACTTTTCCATCCTTGTCTAAAAATATTTTTATATATAAATAGCTTTCACTTTTCCCATGGAGTCTCCAGTAAAAGAATAAAACTTAATAATAATAATCATATAAAAAAAAGAACTTTCACAACACCTATTCATTCGCGTTCAAAAGAAAATATATCTATTAATAATAATAACTAAAAAAAACATTCACAACACATATTCATTCAAGTATTAGGTCCCACGAAAAACGTGGAGCAAACCAGAATGCTAGTATTAGCCTATCTCGCCGAAAAACGATTAGGTCTGAGTTTACAACCAAAACTTGATACTGTGGAAAATTTGGTTTTTAACCAAACCTTCCCTAAATGAACTTTTCCTGAAAAGTTGCAGTTTGTAAGGAATATTAAATAATATGAGCAAGAAAATAGGACTCACCAGTTGAACGCATAAATATTGGGAAGTGGAACAATACACATGTGATCAGAACTCACGTTTAAGCAAAGTGATTCCTCATGGCGAAAAGTTTGCCGGCGTGGGGAGAATAAAAGGGGGGGGGGTGGAGTTGGTATTCCCTTAAAATTGGGGGAGTCTCTCTTTGAGATATACGTGGGAAAATGGGGGAAAGCATCGGAAGACGCTTGCTAGCCAATCAAAAGACGGGAAGACAAATGAAGGGGGGGGGGTGAGATTTATATATATATATATTTTTTTTTTATATATTTAAATAAAAAAAAATTTTAGGCTTTGAAGGAAAGTAAATTTTTCCTTCAAAATAACTATGCAAAAATTAATTTTTTGTATAGAGTTCCCTTTGCCGAGAAAAAATTTTTTTTTATTAAGCTAGTTTGGCAGACGGGTTTGAATAGATTGGCTCTATTGCGGGATACACTGGTGAAGTTGGTTTAGGTTCTGGTATAGGGGCTCTCTGAAGGACGGTGTACTGGATACTCGGTACTACCGAAGGGGCTGCCGGAGGAGCTGCAGGAGCGGATTGAATCGGACGGAGTTTTAGATAAAAGTAGTAAATTCCTACCGTACAGAGAATAACAATAAAAATGGAAAAACCAGATATGGAAAATGAATGGATGTTGATTAATTCCTGAGTCCGTAAAGTTTTGTTTATGTTATCTAACGAAGCGTCCCAATGTGGATGAATAGATTTTAATTTCAACTTTGAAGTGAAAGAAGTTATATTTGGAAGGAAGTCATGAGATGTCTCTAGGTGTTCAGGAAGCTGAGGGCCTTTTGAAAGCCAGTTGGTCTGCAAAGAAGAGTGTGGAGGGTATTTGAAAGAGTAATTCTCAGATACCAGGGTGCATCCTTGGAAGAGGGAGAATAATGCACCAGTGCCTAAATTTGGCTGTTTCATAGGGCAAGAGATAGAAGCGGTTATAGGAGAAGGGAAGGAGATTAAAGTATAGTTTCCAACTTTAAGAGTGTAAGGTAACTGGTAAGGGTAGATATTATAATTACAGAATGTAGTGTTGGGTTTAGAAAGTATGGCTGACAAGATACAATCTTGATAATCTATTTGATGTATAAGATTTGAAGGAAAGCAAATGTAATTATCGTTTGAGTGCTTGCAAATATCTTCTGAAAGACTTGTGCTGTAGGTAAATTTTAATGTTTTATGGTTTAAAAAGTAATATGGATAGGGGTTATGCAGTATGATTCTAGAATAAGTGTCATTGAAAGATGTTGGAAATGGAATGATGTTGAAAGCTTCATAAGGGGTTTCTTCGGAGAAGGGTATGATGGTGGATAATATGTAGGGGTGATTTCTTGGATATAAGACCAGGAGAAAGTAAGAAATTGGTAGAAAGTTTCACGGTTGAGAGGAAGTATTGGTTGGTGATGTAGAGTTTGGCTGCTGTTTTGAATAAGTTCAAGTATGATGTCATATGAATACAGATTTAGAGGAGTGTTATGTGTTTTGGCGTTTTCCCAGATGTTCTGAACTGTCCTAATAAGATTATATATATTATCTGAGATGGTCTTTTCTAAGTTGAGGTAAATGTTTAATTTTAAGAGCTCTTGTTGAAGCTCTATTGAAGAAATTGAGGAATTTACGTACTTTGAGATGATTGTTAAGTTATCTGTTATGGCTGTTAAGGTGTTGGTATTATTATGAATTTGTTCTTTTAAATTATACAAGTGGGTTCGTGTATCTTGTAACATATCTATTCTTGTTTTGAGCTTTTGAATATCATTCATGGTGGCGGTTCCAAATAGGTATTGCAACGCTGACCCGCCTATGTCCATAAGACCTCTTTTGATTTTCCTGGGGTGTGCTGAAGGCTGAGTTTTTACATGAGATAGAACCCAGGGATCTTTTGACAAAGCTAAGAATTTCTTTTGACTTTCGTCCAATAACCTTGTTATATAACTTAATTCTGGGGAGGTATTATTTTCATCTTGGTAAAATCTACTTCTATACCGGTTTTGCAAATAAGGAATATAAATAGATGTTAAGTTATTATTTTTGCTTACTACCCTTTGTATTTGTTGGTATATTTCCTGTGAGCACCTTAGGTCTGTATTGATTTCTAGATAGGAAGTGATGAATTTGATCTGTCCTATTCGTTTTGCTATGAATCCTGGGTGTACTTCATATTTGTTTTCTTTTTCCAGAGCAAAGGAAGTTGATAATATTATTTGAAAGAAGAACCAAAAGACATGCATGATTCCTGTGAGAAGATATATGAAAAATTTATGAGAGGTGGTTTATTGTGTAATGTTTGCTGTTGAAAAAAAAAATATAAGTATCTTATTACTTGAAAAATGTGTTTAACTTTTTCTATTATGCATATTTAAAATGTCCATTTTCAATATGTTTTTATATTTATACGTTGGTGTAAATGTATAAATTGTTCTCCCCTTGGGGGATTTGAAAAGAAAACCAAATAACTATTCATGGCTTGTGATGTCTTGGTGGAAAACCTCTACCTCGAGGAATATTCTGTTGTGGTGGTAAATAATATCGCATGCCACCTCTAGTTATTGTTCTTTGCTGTCGGTCTCTTAAAGCCATGGGATGAGGAATGTTTGTGTTTCTCATTGGGAAGTTTGGGACAAATGTGTGATCTCTAGATCGGTCATCTGGTGGAGAAGGAGGTGATGTATTTCTAGCTGTGGATGGGGGGATAGGAATTGTGTCTTGAGGAGAAGGGAGTGGGAATGATGGAGGAGGTTGTAAGGGTTCTTGTGGGATAGGTGGAGGTGGTGGTGGTGGACGTGGTGTTGGGATCGGGTGTGCTACATTGAAGTGATATTTTGGTGGTAAGGGGGGTGGTGTTGGAGGTTGACTTTGAGATGCTGAAGGTTGTAAGGTAGGTGCTGAAGGTTGAATGGGAGGTGTTGAAGGTTGTGATGGTGGAGATTCATCAAAAGATAATCTAGGGGGTATGGTGGAGGGAAAACCTTTAAAGGACATTCTCTTTGGAGGGGAGGGGGAGAAAAAGAAGTTTTTCCTTGGGCTTGGTAGGTGGGCGTGGGAGGTAGGTTTTGAATGAGATTGAGTTGGGGGAGTTGAGTGAGAAGTTGAAGGAAGTGGTAGATGCGGACTAGGTGAAGGGGAAGATGGTGAAGGAGGAGAAAGAGATTTAGGTGGATGATGGGAAGTTTGAGGTAGGGGAGGTGAATCAGATTTAGGTGGGGAAGGAGGGGGGGGAGGTAAGGGATTTCTCTGAGGTGATTGCAAGGAAGGCGGAAGTTGTCTCTTAAAATAGATGGTGTTAGGAATTGGAGGGGCAGGGGGAGGGGGTTGAATTTGAACTATATTAGGAGGGGGTTTATTAGATGGTACAAGATCACTTTTTGGTTTGGTAGTAGAAATTGGAATGTTATTAGCTCTAAGTTTAGTAATTTTTATGTTGTCCCTATGCACAATAAAAGTTTTAGAAGTTTTTAAACATTGCAAAAGTAACTTATTGAAATGAACTAACTGTTTGACCAAGAACGGGCCTGTCCACTTCGAAAACAATTTCGGACTTTGCCCTGGTCTCTTGACGTCAATTACAAACACATAATCGCCAACCCTAATCGGAGTTGAGGTTGCCTTTTTATGTTGTTTATTCATTTGTGTTGTTGTTTCTTGTTGAAGATGGTGGCGAGCCTGGTCTCGAATGAGATTAGCTCTTTCAGCAAGAGTTTGTATGTATTCGTGAATAGGTTTTTGAGGTTCTGATCCTTTAGTAAAAGGAGATATGTAATTGGGGAGATCCCATGGAAGACGCTTATTGTACGTGTACAATAAGAAATGTGGGGTGCAACCGATAGAAGAGTTAAAAGTGGAATTAATTGCAATTTGAGTGAAAGGAATTAATTTACCCCAATCTGTGTGGTTCGAGTTGACATAGTGTCTCAAATGATTTGCAATCTTCAACATTTCTCTCTCGGAGATGCCGTTTGCTTCTGGTCTTCGAACGACGATGTTTACTGCTTTTACACCCCACTGCTTGCAAATCTCTTTGAAGAAGGTAGAAGTTAGTTCGGGGGCTCTGTCCGACACTACCACTTCCGGCGTACTATGGCGACATATAACTCTTTCTAGCAATGCCTGTGCTATATCCTTAGCTGTGTGCTGAATGAGAGGGACGAGTTCCACATATCTCGTGAGGCTGTCCTTCAGCACTAGGATGTACTTAGCTTTAGTCTCCTTGCAGGTAGGTAGAGGGCCCAGCACATCGAGATGAAGTCTCGAGAATGGCTCTAGCGGGAGAGGGTAACTCTTTATTTCAGCAATCTTTGGCTTGTTACCTTTAACTCTCTGGCATGAGACACAAGTTGTGCAATACTCTTTCACCAGAGTATAGAGTTTAGGAAATATGTACTTTTCCCTGATTCTATACACTGTTCTCTCAATGCCACAATGTCCAGATGGGAGAGAGTCATGGTTAAACTCAATGATAGAATGGATCATTGAGTCAGGTACCTGGAGTAAGAATGTGCCTTCTTGTGTTGCGTAATGCAAAATGTCGTCAATGAGAACATGTGGAAAAGTGTCAGCAGTGGTGTCTTGTTGCTGGAGAGGTTTGTTATGAGAGATTAAAGGTTTTGCAAAATCATAGAGATCCTTCAACCTACTGCAGGCCTTTTGTTCTCTCACAAAGTTTTCTTTTGTTAGATGAAAACTTGTTTTTGGCAGAATTGTGTTTTGCGCGAGAGTGTACGTTAGAGGAGGGGGGTTTCGGCTTAAATAGTCTGGAACTACATTAAGCTTTCCTTGTTTATAGACAATCGTGGGATTAAAATGTTGAATGAATAGATTCCAACGCTCGAGTCTCCCAGATAGCTGCTTATGTCTGATAAGATGTATTAGAGGTTGGTTATCGGTAATAATTGTGACCTCATAACCAAAAATTGTGTTTTTGAATTTCCGTAGGGCAAAAACTATAGCCAAAGCTTCCAACTCCAGAGTGTGATAGTTTGTTTCTGCCTTGGAAAGAGATCTTGAGATAAAGGAGAGGGGTTTCTCCTTATTGTTGTCATCTAGTTGAAATAAAACAGCTCCCAGAGCAATGTTTGAAGCGTCAGTGTTGATGAAAAAGGGTTTGGTATAGTCTGGGTAACACAACTGTGGCTGTAACAATAACTTGTTTTTAAGTATTTCAAAAGCCTCAGCTTGCTCGGGACCCCAGAAAAAAGTGCTGTTCTTTTTGATGAGTTGTGTAATTGGCTTAATAGTTTGTGAGTAATGTTCCAGAAGATGAGAAAAATAATTTAAAAAACCTAGTAAACTGCGCGTCTCTGAGACGTTGGTGGGCGGTTTGAAAGCTGTAAGAGTTTTAAGTTTCAGAGGGTCTGGACTTATGCCCTCTTTGGAGATTTTAAAACCGAGAAAAAGTAGAGAAGTTCTTAGAAATTTACACTTTGACAATTTCATCTTCAACTTGTTTTTTCTAAATGCATCAAAGACATTCTTTATGTTTTCAAGATGGTTTTCCAAAGAAGTTCCCATGATAAGAACGTCGTCGAGGAAAACTCTGCAGGCGTCGCCTAAAAGGTGATGTAAACATAACTCCATTAACTTAGCAAATGCTGAAGGAGCGTTGGCTAACCCGAAGTTCAAGCGGGTGGGAGCATACTGCCCTCTAGTAGTTCTAAATGCAAGGAGCGGTTGCGTTTCCTCTTCAATTTCCATCGTGTTGTAACCATCCTTTAAATCTAGGGAGGTGTATAGGCAACTGTTACCTAGAGAGCTTAAAATGTCTGAAATGCATGGTAACGGAAACCTCGTCAAAGTCGTGTGTGAATTAAGGAGCCTATAGTCGACCACTACACGTAGATCACCGCTCTTTTTTGGAATGATCAGCAGGGGTGCCGAGTGTTCGCTTGAAATGGGTTTGATGTACCCCTTGTGAAGGGAATCTTCCACCCAATGTTCGATGTGTTGCAAGTACCTGTGCGGGAGGCGGTATTGTGGGCGGTACAATACCTTTGGAGCGTCATCTTTGAGGGTCACCTTGAATTTCATCAAGGGACAGATAGGCACCTCATCATCCTCTAAAGCGATGATGTCTTTATAGGACATGAGAAGGTCCAACAAGTCCTCTAGTTGATTCGGTTCTGTAAGCGCTGCACACTCATCCTCTTCATTTTTAAAAGACTCTTGAACGATTTCTTTATAAGTTTTTCGCAGTTGCGCTGCAGAAAGGCCTCTAGACGATGAGGCTAAATTTACATGTGAAGTTTCAAAGGGGGTATCATGAGTAAAAAGAGGATTTGCTGTTGTCAAAAAGGAGTTTGTTTGCAAAGTGTGATGTGCGGCGGACATATTTATAATATCCAAAAGGACCTGGCCCTGTGTAACAGAGCTCATAACACTACCAATGAATATACAATTATGGAGGAATGACTTTTCAGAGGCTAAGACGAGGTGGTCCGGGGGAGGGGTTTGTGCTAAAGAAAAAGCATTCACAGATAGAGTGGTCTTTGAATAAGGATCAAGAGTGACATTTTCAATAATGCTTAATTTGTATATAGTATCTGTGTCTATCATAATATCGTTTGTAAAGGTTGTGTCTTTAGGGTAGAGAGGCAAGGAAGTGTTGTGGTTTACCTGAGGTTTAGTAAGATTTTGACGTTGAGGGTATATAGGGATGAGAGGCATAGAAATGGAAGCTGTATCAGACATAATGGAGATAGTGTTGTTGTGAACTTCAAATCTAATCTGTGGTTGAGTTAAAAAATTAGTCCCTAAAAGTAAATCGGCTTTGAAGCCACAAAGAGAGTCGTCAATGACAATGAAATTTACTGGTACAGTTATGTGTTTAATGTGAATATTCAAAATGGCCGTACCTATTTGATTGAATATGTCCCCGGTAATTGACTTCAAAACAATAGGAGTTTTTATTAAGGGGATGTTAATGGCATATTTGCTTTCTAATTGTGAGATGAGGGAATGTCTTGAGCGAGGAATTAGATCCGCTGTCGACTAAAAAGCGTTTATTGTGTAAGGTATAAGAGTCAAAAGATATATCAGTATCTAGAAAATAAGCGGGTCCTATGAGAGAATGATATGTTGCTTTTTCATCTTTGATTATGTTTGTATTGTTTGCAAATGATGAAGACAAAGTTAGCTCCGGTGGGATAGTGCTTTGAGAACTACTGTGTTTAGTGCTTGAAGTTGGAAAAGAAGATGATTTGGTTTGAGATAAAGTGATATCAGAGTCTACCATAGGTGTGGTTTGAGTAGAAAGATTTGAAAAAGCAGGTGTTGAGAAAGAAGTTTGTTGATGAGATTTAAAATTTTTGTTCTGTGGGGGTGTGTGGATCGATTCTTTTTCCTCTAAATGTGAATTAATAATAGGTGGTTGTGAGATTGGAAATGGAACTGCGTCATTAGTGAAAGAGGAGGAATAAGTTGCTACTTTAGGAGGAGAGAGAGAGCTCATATTTTGATTAGAAGTGAAAATTTCAACTTGAGAGGAACTAAATGGAGGGTGAGGCTGTAAATATTTATCAAATGATGGTTCTGAGGATAAACTATCTTGCACAGAAACATGAGTGTGAGTATCTAAGAAAGAGTCTGAAAACAATGCCTCACTAAAATTTAAAATGGTATCTGAGGAGTCATTTTGAGTGGAAGAGGGAGGGGAAGGTGGAGTGCACTGAGAAAGATTCTCGTTTGGAATAGTTTGGGCGGGATTAGAAGGTAAAGAGAAATCTATATTAGACAGTAATGAGGGGGAGAGATCATAGTTTTTAATTAAATCTAGGAAAGAATGTGAGGAATCTGTGAAATGGAATGGTAACATATAATCAGAACAGGAAGGAGAGGTTTTAAAACCATGCTGTGTGTGTTCAAAATGTAGGTCCAATTTGGAATTTACATTTAAAATCAAATCCCTATCTAAAATCAAATCGGAAGTAATATTATCTATTCTAGGGTGTGCTATGCTAGATATAGTACTTTTGTCATGTGCACTACTTAATATTCTTTTCTGTCTGTAGGGGTTGAAAGTGCGCTTTCTTAACCCCCTGTTTTCACCATCCAAACTGTTTATTGATGTCTCATAGCTAATATCATGCCTAAGAGTGCTATGTGAGATGCCTACAGCATTGCTGTTCTTAACCTTCGCATCCTCTGTGCATATTTCATCACATTTTTCCATCTCTCTATTTCCTTCCTGATGCTTCATCTGCGTTGAAGCAACATCAATATCAATGCTTACACTTTCATTACTTTCCTCATTCTCCCTCCTATATGCGGCATTTTGTGCTAAACTGGAATCATCCAGACCTTTGTCATGCATATTTCTACTGCTTTTAGTGTGAGATATTGTGTCTTCCGTTATATAAGGGTACCTATTCTCTATCCTGTTACCAAAACAGACAATAGGGGGACCCAATGTGAGGTGTGAAAACTCTGAGTTGGATTTTCCATTTACGTCATGTTCTACTTGAACTGTTTCTGTACCCATAGGTATTACTACCTCATTAAAATTATTATTAATATTAAAAGAAATATTATTATTGCAATTTGAAGAAGTAAAATTATAAAAATCATTTGTAAAATTACCAACCACCTGGTCTTTTAGACCTTGTTGAGATTCTTGAGCAGGAGGACCCCTAGAAAGGAATACATTTGGATTAAAATTATCGCTTATAAAATCTACAGATCCTCCCGACATCTCATTTGGTACCTCCTCAAGAACATCTTGGGATACCCCATCATCTGCAGCGTACACAGAACTGGAATGGAAAAAAAGAGATATTATGGTCCCTATCTAGTGTATTGTGTGATTGTGAGCTAAGAGAGACGGCATTGGCGGGTTCGTCTTGATCACACATATGCTTCTGAACATTTTCTGCGTTTACATATTTTATATTTTTATCTCTCTTTTTATCAAAATCACTCTCTGAAGGTAACAACACCTCATCTTCAGGAGAGTTCAAAGCTTTAAAAGAGAGCGAGTTAGCGTTTTGAAAACTATTTATATGTGCCTGAGGATCGGCTTTATTTAAATTTGTAACTGAAATATTCTGAGAGGTGTCGTCGGAGTGAGCATTTAGATGATAGCTTTCAAGCCATTTGTGTGAAATATTTTTAAAATCATCATTTTGAGCAGCGGAGCCCATGTTAACTATATGAAATTTCCTCTCAGTTACATTATTATAGTCATTTAAATAATTTATATTTTGAACATTATGCGACCTACTTTCAACATTAGCAGAGTGTGTTTTAGCATTAAAATTACTTGGAACAGTAAAACAATTAGTATCTAATATGGTATGTGAAACATGGTTATCAACATTATCGTGAAATGATTTGCATGAGCTAACATTTTGAAACGTTTCATAATTTCGCGGAGCATTTAAATAATAAGAGTTCATATTTGCATGAGAAGCATTTTCAAAGTTTACATCACAATTTGTATTATTTTTATTTATAAAAATATGCGACTGAGAATCATTGTGCTCTACATTTATAGGTGCATTCAAATTACAAGGAGATGTGGGGCTTGTTTCAACATTCAAATTTATATTGAAAATCTCCTTTGAACTCAATTTGAGTTTACAATCATATTTTGTTTTTTTATATAAAAAACCCATTTTAAGAAATGTAGTGTGAAATTTAGGTTTATTTAATTGAACACGTGAAATAAATTTATATTCATTATGAGAATTATTGATAGGCAAAACATTTAAAATTGTGTTTTTACTCAAATTTTGAGAACCATCTTTAATAATATTTTCAAAATATGCCTTGTGAGTGGTGGCGTTTCTGTTATCCAGTACATTGAGGATTGCATCGAAACTACCAAGAGTGGTGGAATTTCTAATACCATATTTAGCGTAGTTATCAAATTGTTGCCTCTGGGAGAGGGATGCTGAATCATTCTGATATTTTTGTGGAGATTCGAATCGTTTTGGAGCGTCAGTATAAACCTTTGGGGAGGAGTTTTGATGGAGAGAGATTGGTTTCTCGGGTATAAATTTCTTCATATTATGTTAGGAAAACGGTTACCTCTGAGTGTGATGTGGTAATATAATTTTTACTTTGCATATGAGCAAGGAATAATTCTGTGGTTGAAAATTATATGCTTACAGATTGTGAGGATCATGTGCCTTTGAACGTGATGTGGCAACGTTTTTATTGCTTATCATTCAATATTGAAATTTGCGATAAAAACTTTTATCATAAAGATGAGTAACATATGCCCTTCCAATATGGCAAAATGTGAATAATTTCGTGTTGTCCTCAATTTGGACGCTTAGTAGTAAAAATAAAATTTCCCCAAGAGTTTACTTTAATTTTTACGTTAAAGAAATGGCTATTTTTATTTAAAATATTCAAAAGGGGTGAAAAATTGAATTTAAAATATTAAAAAAATTTGAAATTAGCCTTTATACTTTTTGAAACGTGAGTTTTATAACTAACCTATGTGTGCTATTGTTCCTGCGGCTTCAAGCTGGCAATCGGATGTTTGTTACTTTGCGAGATTCTTTCACAAACTTCTTGAGGTAACTTCAGAGTGAAGAGGATCGCCACTCTCCCAAATCTACTTTTCTGGGATTTCAAACAAGGATGCCTTATGGTAGGATTGCAACGAACAACAACTTTTCCAATAAATTTTTATTTTCAAACCTCAATCTCGATTGCCTAAAAGTACAAAAAAAATGAAATCAATAATAGACAAAGAAAAATATAAATAGTGAAATATACATAAGGTTTCATAAAAACTCAAAAATTAATAGGCACACCGCTCAAAAAAACTTTATATACTCTACAAAAATATTACGGTATGGACATGGTGGATATATGATTTTCAGCCACTTATAATACACCAATTTAACTACATTCATAGCTATCAACACACAAATTTTCAAATCCATGAAATGTTATAAATAAAAATTTGAGGAACAAAAATACTGTAATCAAAAAAAAATAAAAAAATGTACGAAACCCAAATTTTACTAACGATACATTAAAGAAAGGATTTACCAAAACAGAACATACATAAAACTGAGGACCAAAATGACGGTCCTTTATAACACTGTTAAAACTGTTGTAATCAACCTAAATCGTGATAGAACAACATGTTCAAAAAACATAAATTATTCCTGGGTTATGAACATTACCTAGGTAGGACCGAATTACCGGGTCCATTCAAAAAAGTTAAATAAATCGTGAAAGAACAACATGTTCTCAAAATATAAATAAAACTTACATAACATAATCTCTCATATACGCTGAGAAAAATCTTAAACATATAATCGTAACATTACTCTCAAAAATACCGGAGAGAAAACTAAAAAAGTATAAAAAAATAAATGGAGAGAAAAAACTAAAAAAAAATGTATTCCGAACATATCTCTCAAAATACCGGAGAGATAAAAAACATTCAGAACATCCTCTCAAAATACCGGAGAGAAAACAAAAAACAAATTGCATTCAGAACATCCTCTCAAAAATACCGGAGAGTAAAACTTAAATGTATTCAAACATTCAGAACATCCTCTCAAAAATACCGGAGAGAAAACAAAAACAAATTGCATTCAGAACATCCTCTCAAAAATACCGGAGAGTAAAACTTAAATGTATTCAAAATACCGGAGAGATAAAAAAACATTCAGAACATCCTCTCAAAAACCGGAGAGAAAACAAAAAACATTAGCAAAAAAAATCAAACGGCTTGATTTTGTTACACCGAGCCTAAAACAGTTTTAGGTTCCAAAAAGTACATGTAACATTTTACAAATAAAACAAAAAAAATCACATGTAACGCTTTACAAATAAAACCAAATTTACAGATTTTGGTTACACCGAACCTAATACAACTTTGTATTAACCAAAATAAGTGCCTGCAACGTTTTACGGTTAGTTACAAGCGTGGTGGCAAAAAATGAAAAATATAAAAAAAAATAGTAAAACTTTAAATCACCTTACCAAAGATAAAAATTTATAAATACTTCAGTCTTTTAAAGAACCAAAAAAAAAACGGCGATAGGGGTAGGGCGCCCAAGTCAGTTCATATATTAATATGACTCATATTAAAGTCCTATTACTATATGTAGCATAAAATAAATTACAAAAAGAATATATGTCTTATTTAAACCAAATATAATTGAGCTAAATTTCAGAGTCTTAAAGAGCCAAAAAAAAAACGGCGATAGGGGTAGAGCGCCCAAGTCAAATCATTTAGTAATACGGCTCATATTAAAGTCCTATTACTAAATGTAATGAAAAGTTATAAAATTAAAAGTAATATTAACATCATAATGCCTTTCACTATTCACTCGCATTCTGATAGAAAAATAACAATAATATAAAATAAAAAAGAAATAAAGATGCAGCATTTTCTCTTTTCACTTCCGTTCTGATAGAAATAATAATAATAATATAAAGACACAGCCTCTCTCTTTCTCACTCACATTATGATAAAATAATAATAATAATAATAAAAATTTAAAGATAACTTTCGAAACACATTTGCGTTCAGATAA
>JABUQX010108648.1:0-36433 GCA_015478945.1 Trachelipus rathkii | reverse complement strand
TGTCCGGCGTTTGTTTCGACACCAGATCCCACTGACCGAGGTTCACATCGCCCGCCTTATGTGTCCATCCGCGGCGTTTGTTGTCCGCCAGTCCCGCCACCACTGCATCGCGTATTTTACCATTACTTTTATTCAACGTGCGAGGAAGTGAGGAAGTGAGTAGTTCCTGAGAGACAAGTGGGATGGAGTTGTCGGCTATTGGTCCTGCTTATTCCGGTAGATCTTTTTATTAATGATGGCCTTCTCACGGAACACAGGTGCGCGAGACTTATGGAGGAACTATATATCAAAGCCGGGGATCAGTATGTGGCAACCTTAGATCGGAGCTTCTACGACCCTGTTGGAGGAATAACATAACGCGGCCGTGTTGCAAAGCTGCGAGTAATCCGCAGTGTCTCGTGCTCAGAAAACACCGCGGCTGGCTGCAATTGCACCTGTCGTTGTTACGTTGTACGGATTTCCGCAGCACAATCTACGTACTGTAGATTCTTTATTCACCGATGATTCTATCAATATCAACTGGCTCCTAGGATGCTCGACATATGACTATAAAAGGCAACGAGCAGAGAATGAGGTGTGATCCTCCTCAAGGGGACATAGTAAGTTAAGAATCTCCATGTTCTGTATAAAAAAAATTTAGGTGGGGTTACGTCCAAAAGCTTTCGTTAACCTAACTCGTCTTAGGCACAACTTTCCTTCTTTACTTTTCGAGACGAAATTCTGAGGCCATAAATTTAGGGTTGACTTCCTAATACCAAATTGAGTCTTTTGCGACCGCCGGATTCTCGAAAAACAGTCGCGGTCCTGTTGCCCAATATAAAAAATATAAACATCGTGGCCAAATGAACCCATCGCTGTTCGGAATCAATATAACATACAGACAAGACACATCGTGTCTTTGGAAACGATCAATACACCAAGGTCAACGGTCTGCTCAAGAAGGGTGCGCGAATGCGTCTCAAGACAGAGATAACATAAGAGGTAGTTGGGCCAAAATAAGGCAAGGCAGCTGTGTTAAAAAGGCTTTGTTGGTTTCATAGGGTCCTGTAACTGGATTCTTTGGCGGCGCAAGATCTTCATTGTTTTCCTTCTCTCTTCCGAGTTTGCGCTCGTACTCAGCTATACGAAGTGGTACTTCGAGTGCCGCACTCGTGTGCTACTGGGCTTCCTTCTGCTAACGTCCGTAAAGTGAGTTCGTGGGGGGGTGGCGAGGGAAGGGTGAAGGAGATAGAACTGAAGATTTTTATTATTGGAATTATTATGAGTATAATAATAGGTCTCGAAGTCATAAGGTCTCAATACACTAGTAGGCTTTATAAAACTAGTTCTGTTATTTATAATAACTGTGTATCAATATTACTATTTAATACTATATCAGGCTAACCTATTATGTTTATATATTATATTATGAATATATCCAGCGTTGACAAAGTGTCTTCGAGGAGAACCTTATCAATGATTTAGCGTACGATACATATATATATTAGTCCTAATATATACTACTTTTACGATACTCATAACTCACTGACAGTAGCACAAAGTGAGATGTCTGAATATTTTGAGTGTTGATTGATTTGTGTAGTTATTACTTTTCAGGCTTAAATAGTTTCGTTTTCGTTTACTTCTAGTTGGTAGAGCTGACTGCTGGCCTCTCTGGTTATTGCGCTTCCAGCCCGACCTGGTAGATCTGTATCTGTGGAATTCTCTTCCATCTTCTGTAAATGTCCTATCGGCAACAAGCCGATAGGTACCCTAGGTTCGCAGCTGGTTGGATGGAAATGCGAGTATCTTCATATCTATCCTTTTTTATCGTCGCCTCACTTTTTATAAGCCTGCGTCTGTGCTGCATGCTCGTCTTGTCGCTGGCGTAATCATTGCGCAAGAGAGAGGTGAGACTGTTTTTAGGCGTACATACAGGACCCCCTCCTTGAATAAGGCACTGACTGTGAGTGGGGTTTTTGGTGACAGGACTGTAATAAAAAAAAAAATTCCTGTGAGGTGGAAGATATGTGGAAAATGAACTAAATCCCTACTTTAACACCGATCCAAAACATCATTCCAAGGGATTATCCCAGAAAATTCAGTCACTCTTTTTGAAGACTAGACAAAAATCAACATAAACATTCACATTACCTCGAAATGGACCAAATCATGTCAGCAACCACAACATACTTTGTACCCTTTCAAACTTAATTTAACTTTTAGAATTCTAGCACTCACACACACAAAACAAATATACCTGCTCTTATACCCACAAGTCATCATCAGAAGTTGCAAAATCTTTCTATCACCCTCAACTATCAATTCCCAATCCCACATGCGCCACCAACACCCATACACACTTTTTTACACATCATGATTAGGTATTTATGCCCTGTGGAAGCTGGTGGTGCTTTCTTGTAAAAAATAGATAGGTAGATAGAGGATTGTCAAGTAGATAGATGAATGATAGATAGATGACTACATTTTATCACTAGATAAATGTTTTTGTCTCCTGACTCTATTTGACTCTAATACTTGCTATGTTTATAATACAATATGTTTAAGAATTTCACAATTCGAACTTCTTGTCCCTAGTATTGGTCCGATAATGCCTACTATCAAATCATTCCTAATGTTAATTGAAACGGTGATATGAACCTAAGAATATTGCGATGATTATTTTCTAACTAAAGATTTCAAGTGAGAAAATAATAAGAAGCGATATATTGTTCTAGAAATACTATCTCCCGGAGAAATATATAACAGTTTTGCGAAAAAAAAGCTCATTCAAATCATATTTTTTAGCCTTTCTAAAATCGTTTTTTAGTAGATATTGTCAATGAGGTGAGATCTTCCCTCGTTGCTTATAGTGGTGATAAATCTTCCATGTAAATATTCCTCATCTTTTAAATTACGATTCATTTATACATTATTCTTACGATAAGTATAAGAAAACTGTCCGCTTTATCCTTTGCTGATTTCACTTGACTTCTTCTCTTGATGTCCATGCATTAGCCTGGATTCCGCTTGCAAAGAAGATAAGTGGATTAAGTGGGTAAACAGCCTCAACCATACGCCTACCTAACATACTTAGTTGCCTCTTATTATCTATACACGACACCAAAAATAAAGGAACAAAAAAACAGAAATAATAAGGCAATTTTGTGTTTTGATAATTAAACCCAAATGCTATTAGAAACTCTTCCACACGGCTCTATAGGGAATTGGTATATAGAAGAATGAAGTCATGACAGGGATAAGTCAAGGAAAATTATTATAGTTAGTATGATTAGACTGGTCCATTCTCAAATTTTATATGAAATAATGCTTTACTTAAATACATCTCTACTGTGAATAACATATATAATTTACCCCTAAAGAGGACCACACACACATTATAAGTTTGTACCGACCATTAACTTATAACGTTGCGTCGTATTTGAGTTTAAAGACAGTAAGATAAGACTTAGCATTATACTTAAAAAATATTTTAATATATTAATCTAATATAAAATAATTATAAAAATACTTGAGGGAGCTAGAAGTCATTACTATTAATACTATTATATAATATTACCGTTGTTTCTGAATAATTATTTACCATTAATAGATATTATTTATTTAACATAATAAATATATATATATTTCCATATAATACATTGAGAATATTTAGCGACACCGATAAGTACTCACATTTCTCGAACAACAATGTGTGAGTGATTCCCCATTGGAATAGAAAACTACTTTTTTGGGTGTAATCCCTACCTCAAATGAATGTCATTTTTGCGTTAGACTTATATACCCTGGGAAGTTAACGCTAGTACCCCATCTATTGGATGAATCATAACTGGTCTAGAAGAGGTAGGTGTTGAAGCTTAAATAGAGTAGTGTGTATATAATATAAATATGGAGGGATTAAAAAGTATCGACGTTGAGTTCTCTTAAGATGTGAGCTTGAGAGGTAATGTAAGTGTTATGAGTATGGATAATCAGAAGGAACGCACAAGGCGATACCATTATGAAAGTTATACCACTGGAATATAGTCTCAAATAAAACATATATATTATCTACCATAAATCAATAATGGGTATGGATTATTAATTTATAATATATATATATACCGGATAATATATATATATTATATATAGATATATTTATATTTATATATATAACCAGGGACTATATAATTATAATATATATATAATATAATATATATATTATATAATATATAATATCATTGAGGAATTATATTTTAACTTATATTTATATATAGTATATATAATAATTATATATATATTATAATATATATTATATATTAATTTGATTATAAATATTAATATAACTGAGTACAAACTTAAAATTTGTATTCAGGTTTCGGTCTAAAGATAATCGCACGATGAACGTATGACGATTGGAAATAAAAATATCCGGATTTTTTTAGCCGTTGAACGCTGAGAATGACAAGAAGGATTAATTAGTCCCATCACTCAGTAAGGAGATGTAAAAAAAACACCCAATATTTTTGTAATTGTTAATATCTGCAAAAAGAAACAAGTCTCCATCGCAAGGATACTAGTGTAAAAGCTTATGTTTTTGCTCACACAGCAATGTTGGTGAATTTTTTTGAATGTTGAGTAATTGAAAATTTGAATATATCTTTAAGGAGTATTTATTATGTCATGTTTGAGGTAAAATTTTGTTGTTTTGTTTTTAATTTTATAACTTTTTCGGTCTAATAAGATTAACTTTTGAGTCCTCTTTCATTCTTTTATTTAACTTATTATATGTGTAGCTATTTAAGGGAATTCTTGTAAATTTGTGTAAATCTGTTAAATCTAGTAATATATTAAGTAACAAGCTAGATAGCTACCAACTTTTGTTAATACTTTTACTGTTGTTAAGTAAAAATGGAAATGGAAATATTTTTTTAAAATACAGCAACCAACATAGGATAACAAAAAGATTATCTAATTTTACCTCATGGATTTGCCAATAATATTCCTTAAAAGGGTGCGCTTAGATTTATATTTCATAAAATAAATATTAACTCTGGGAGTTAACCACAACAATATCCAAATATGACATATAAAATGACTAAGTATTGTTCTGTGAAGAGAATGTTAACGGAGGGATTATGAGAAATTAAGCTTTTCTAAGGCAGTGCGACAAATGTTCTATCTTTATTATTTTTAAATTTTTTTTTTTTTAGTGTATTTATTATTTTAATGTAAAAGTATTCCGGGGTAAACCTTAGGCATCTTAAAAAAATAGGTATCGGTAGTCAAAAAAAGGCCCTTTTTTTCTGGTATCGGTTACAACAATTTTCCCTAATTAGGGATGATAGTATCTATTCTAGGTAATAGTACAGCGTATAGGATACTATAATAAAGTGAGGGGATGAAGTAAGTATAAAGATTATTCCTATTATACTTCATAGTTATTATACTATAGTTATATAATAATAAAATATAAATACAACATATATATAAAGAATATATAGAGAGGGAGGCGATTTAAGAATATGTCGAAAAATTTTATTTTATTTTATTTTATTTTATTTTATTTTTTTATTTTTTTATTTTTATTCTTTTATTTTTTTATCTGGTTTATATTTTTATTATTTTTTTTTATTTTTATTTTTATTATTTTCTTCTCAATTATTTTTTAAATTCATTTTTATATTTTATTTTTATTATTTAATATACTTTTTTTAGTTTTTTTTTGTATTTTTATTTTATTTTTATGTTTATTTGTTTTGTTAATTTTTATGTGTTTATTTTTTAATATTCTATCCCTCTTTTCTTTTTTTTCTTCCCACATACTGCACTACCAATTTCAAAAATGAAAATCCCTATTTTTCCAAATTTTTATGAAAAAAACTGTTTTATAATGAAAAACTGAAAGGAAATGCTTACACGTGTTTTAGTACAAATGATTAATGTAAAATCGGACACTAAAAATAAGGTTATGAGAATTGTCATTTAAATTTCATTTATAACTACATTCTCTATTGACCCTTTGTTAGTAAAATTCTATTTTCTTACACTGTCACAACTTATTTCGTTCAATTTACACATTTTTTATTATATTAATGGTATGGTGATTCGCAAACAATAATATCTAAAAAAATGTTTTGTTTAATTAGCCCAAGGAAAACTCATGGGTGGGTGGAGAAGTGTCAGGCTAGATCAAGTCGGGCACAGGGTTGGTCGACGCACACTAGGTGCGGTATCCCCGGCGGCGGCGAGGTGAACCCGTAAGGCAATTGCGATATCCACTGCCCCGGTTTTGGTGCGGATTGTTGAGACAAATTACGGAACTTAGAGTTTAGTCTCCATGCTCCCTCGTGTGTCCCCTCCTGCAAGCATCAGAGAAGGCATGAGTTTTGGTGAGGTCTCGTCGAATGCTGAACATTGCCGTGGCCCGGTGGCTGTGACAGGTGATGGTGTGCTACAATTTATGTTTTTGCTTTGCCAAACAACTTTTCCGAGCTAGAATGAGACGGAAGATAACACTATTACATAAAAATAAAGGATGAAGGGTGGGAATTTGGGTGAGAAGGGTGTACATGAAGTAAATGAACTGCGGCTCGGCCTCTATGGGAACGATACCCTTATATTGACTTCGAGAAATAGACACGCTGAAGTTCCGATTCTCGCAACACAATTACTGCATAGTTGCGTCCATTGTGTGGTATATTTTTCTTTTTTGTGTCGGCGCCGACCACTCTTAAGGGTAGGGGAGGGGCTTATCCTATGGTTCGGTGCTTACTTGGGTACGCGAGTCTCTCTGCCGTTCCTTTACGAGATTCAGATCAGAGCGACAGACGTCAATGCATGGTCATTTGTGGTTAACTAGGTGTTTTACAGACTCCTAGTCTACCTGATCTAGTAGATAAATCTAGCATTAGTGAAAGTTACTACCTCCTTGAATAGGGGTATCCCCGTGAGAGTGTGAACTTTTTATATAAAAATAGTTTTCGACTAATTATAATAACTAGGATTATGGGGATATCTTTTTCCTTTCCTTGTATACCAACAGGGAAAACAGGTAAAACAGGGAAAACACAAGGGAAATAAATGAAAAGTGTCAGGGAAAACAGGAAAACCACAGGGAAAATAAAATTATTCAATTTATATTCAGATCGCATCAATATTATTTCCTTTGACTCTCCCTAAAGAAAGGTTAATAAGTGATACGCACAATTATCTGGACTTTTTAGAAATTTCTCTTAAAAGAAGTGGCAGATTCTTAAGGGAAGCTCAAGTTGGCTCAGGGATGTTATGAAAGGTGTTCTGATGTTCTTGCAGAGTAGTGCGAAGACTAGTTAGGGTATAAAGCAGAGCGAACATAGAATAGCCTGACTAGTCAGTCGTGAGTGCATATTGCTCTACGAATCAATTCGAGGATGAACTGGGTTAGAATTGTTAATTTTGTTGACTCCCAAAGTTTGCGCAAATAGACCCGATGGAAGCTCAATATTAAGTAAAAAAATTTATATAGTCAATCTTTTCTTACAGTCTTGAAGAATTTTTTAGTACTTATGGCTTCGGACGTTTTACATTCACTAAAATGTATGCTATACATGATAGGATTTATGGAATATATTTAAAATTTAGTAGGGCAATTACGCTTGGAAAGTATTTGTGCGTCTGTTGAGGACTCATATATATTGGTCTCCTTTTTATTTAAAGCAATTGATTATTAATGTGTGTACTCACTATATTTTATAATGGAGCTATTAGATTTTATAAATTAGATGAGGCGAAAAAACTCATTAATATACCAATCATTGGGCAGTATGTTTAGGATTTTACCAACTAGGGGTTGATCTCAACGGCGCACACATCGAGACGTTTTCCTAGAATGGGTCAAAATGGCTTTACGAGCCAGGCCGAGAATCTGTGGCGCCTACTTCAGCTTCCTGCTGAATCCACTCATTTCGCCGGTATCTCTAGTGCTTGCCTTTCTTGGAACTCTTTGATTGGCTTGGGGTAGCTCTTCTTCTTTCATACTGTCATTCGCAACCAACTCCAGAATATTTTGCCGTTTTCCAATATGCAGCACGACTTAGATTCCATTAATAAGGATACATTCACAGAGGTGTCAAGAAAACCACCCACAACAGCACACAATAACTAACATGCTCTCAAATTCCCATGTATAGCCGCCGGACTAATGGAACTCAAGTTTGTTACAGCACAAGTTACTTGGGTACTGTTCAACTTTGTATTCTAAGCAAGTTTTGGCATGGATAACGAAAATAATTCTGCATCAAGTTCTTTTTCCTCAGGAGCCTCAGTGTGGGGTGTCTATCGTTGGGAGGTCATCTTATAGGGCAAGTCAAAAAGGATGTAGGCATGAAAGCTGAAATTACATGTGAGTTTGACCTGGTAAGTTGGTCTGCCCAGCCATAATGTTCCAATAAGCTGATTCGCCAGAATATCAGTCCGTGGTCATTGGTCGTGCAGCAAAGTATACTTTCCGACAATTAATACATAGTGTGAAGTTTGTGGTTTTCAGCTACTCTACTTTAACTAACACAAATTGTGAGGTGCAGGTTGAGAAAATAACTCTCCTCTTAACTGAGCATCATTCTACACATAATCAGCAGGCGAGCATACTATCATGTTAGCGCTGGCACTTTAAATGGAGACCATTAGATCACACACAGGAACTTCCAAAATTCGGATAAGTATGCTTGAGGGCCATATGTGATGGTCTTGAAGAACTTAACTAGCAGCTCTCCATAATCCACCCCCTTCTCTTCGTTATCTGGACATTTAGGCCCGCTATCTCAGTGTGAACTATATTCATTCGACACACTGGTTTTCCCGGTTTGCCACAAACACAGACATACACTCTTTTTGGAAATAATCCCTCATAAGCCAGAGTGGGGATACTCCTAGAGCTCCGCCCTCGTTGACTCATGTCACATTTAAAAGGTAGAAAGTCATTTTGTGGTCAGTGATCTAGGAACAATGGAGCCTACATGTTACTGAATAAATGCCTTTCAGATCTATATGTGATTTGAAAGTTATGAGAACTTTAAATACCTGTTCCGACAGCTACCTCAAAGATTGATTGTAATTTTGGAAGTTTGCTCTTTTCGCATATTGTCCATGGGGAGCCTCTCAAAACTGGTTCATAAAGCTACAAAGTGGGATCTCAATCATTCTCCTCACACGACGGCTTCTTATTATTTATCTAACGATTTTCCAACTAGAAGGGGAACACTCCTAAATTTTGTTTGACAGAGTTTTCGCTTACTTGAAACAAAGATTAAAATGATGTTTTGTCAATTTATTCTTAGTTCCAGGGAAAATTATTGGAGGAACAGGGACAATTCACCTCTTTGATTCTCCAATTCAGTCACTGAAATTACATACTACCCGACATATCACAAGCATGAATTATTCTTATTCTACTAATAATGATATAGCTTCTGTTATAAAAACATAGTTGTTTATACTTATTATTACTTATAATCATAAATTTCTTCCCATTTTCTCAGCCCATATACTATATATAGAATATAACGTTTTTCCCTATTGGGAGAGGATGTAGGATGTAGTAGGATATATATATATATATTATATATGGGTCATTCCAAGTCACTTTATTATATCCATGGGTATATTATATATAATAGATAACTATACTATATATATATAATATAGATATAGTAAGGAATAAATATATGCATATTATATATAGTATATAGTATTATAATTAATATTATAATATAAGTAATATAAACTGATTAATTATATATTATAATATATGCCTATGATATTTACTATAATACTTATTCTACTGATAGTTTGGCTACTGATATTATATATACATGTCTACTTTATATAAATATATATACCTAGACTTATCTCATTCTATTGACTTTTATGCATATTTACTATATATCCTTGCTGAGTGTGAGTGTCACACGAACCGTGTTGACGTTATATTAGTTATAATGTCGTCAGCGGTGATCATAATATCTTCTTCACTATAATGTTACTTAAATATATATATACTTAGTTAATTATTTTTATGAGTAATATACTATTATTATATAGTTATATATATTATATATATATCGTATATATTATATATAATAATACTATTTTTATACTCACCTATCTAGTATATGAACGTATTATATTATATATAATGAGTGATATAGTCTACTATTAGTGGACCTTTATTTATATCATAGGTAGATACAGACTATTTATTTAGTATATACGGTTATATCATATTATAGACTTACGTAACGCGTATATATAAGATAATATTACCATATAGTATTATATATAATCCCTAGTAGTATCGTATTCATATATATGATTATTCTTAATATATACCTATATATATAATATATATATATATATAATATATATATATACTATATATATATATATTATATAGGTTATAAACTATATATATATTTGAGTATATTATGTATATAATATATATTTATTCATATATAGTAGGCTATAGTGAGTATATTATATAATAACTACTTAATCTTTATTTATATATAAACTACGCTGGTGTACTGGCTATAATTTATGGGGTTTATTAGGCAGTTGATAGGGTTTCAATGATACGTACCCTTGCACGGGCGTATGCATATGATTGATATATATATTATTACTATAATAATGATATATATATGTAGGAGTTAGTTATATTTTCTACTATATCAGTGTCTACCGGCGCTTTCATACACGTCGATAGTACATATAATGTCACCGATATATAAGTACAGATACTATGATGAACGTAATCTCACCTAACTATGTCTATCAATATCTCTTGCTATCTAATAGCTGACCTATACATCCATATTATTTATTTTTCCTAGTAGTAATATTTGAGCCCGGTGAAACCCGGGGGTATTATTCATCCATCCAGCACCCGCTTCCCTCTTCCCAAGACTGTGGGGAGATAGAGGTGCGTAACGAACCGGAAACACATGAAAGCTAGCAAATTGGATACTTGTTGGTAAGCACAGTCACGAACAGAGAAGAGTTCGCTGTTAGATTTCTTGACCGACCTGGAGCTTTCTCGCCCCATCTCACACCTACTTACGGTGAACACCCGAGTCGCAGTAGAAAATCACGCCTGAGAGCTTTCCACGGACTCGGCGTCGCGCTGCGTGACCCTCGTATGGCAAAAGTACGAATTGTTAGGGCTTCATCCCCTGGTCTCAGGTGGGACCACACACACACTGACGCATTCCACTCCTATTTAATGCACCTTTCTCTCGGCCTCTGCCAAACTGCACATTTATCTCCTCTCAGACATTACCTGTTCCTGACGCATCCACTTTTTTCTTCGGTCTCCAGCCGTCGATTCTGCACAGCTCGCCATAATATAATCCACTTAACACACGATCTATGCATCCATGTCCTTTCCACTGACCAACACTGTCGGTGTAAGCTTCATTTATTTACCTCATCCTATCAAGATCACCACAGAACAGTCTAATGCGTTCATTCCTCCTCATTTTATCAATTCTCCTCAACACCTAACACGCCCCTAAGATTTGTCCATCTCTGACACACATTGTACTTTAGATTCATACGCTTATTCCTATGACCAATAGTTTCACTAATATACTTTAACACAGGCTATAGCATACCTTCATGTAAGACACTAGCGCAACTCAAAACTTAGTCCCCTTTTGCATTCCAGCCGAGGATTATATATAGATGCTCCAGACACTTCCTACTGAACACATCTTGCAATACCATCAATTTCCCTTTTCATCAACATATATCCTAATATTAAACTCAACACTTGTTCCAAGTTTGTCACCAAATTCAGCATAACTTCAGCACTCAGTGAGGGCTGACCTCACACACAACCATAACTTTTTTTCTAATCTACGTTTATACTTTCAAACCCTTCATTTTTATACCATGAGCTGCCTACATTGCAAACCCCTCTATCAAATCCTCGTTCAAACTCTTTTTCAGATTCAACCAGCAAACCGGATATAGTTATTAGTAGACATCCGCTCACTACTGGACTCTGTCATTTTCCTATCTGATCACCTTGCCTGCCATACATGTCCTTACGTTGTGCCCGCACCATTTTAATTCTTTCAATAACCCATCCATATACAAATTGAATACCAAGAAGACATAACACATCCCTGCCTCACTTCCGCTATTAATATTAAATCCAATCACCTTCAACTCCATTAATTCTTACAGACGCTTCACTGTATCGTCATACATTATTTTGATTCATTCAGAAGCCTACCAATCAACACCATATATCATTAATATCTTTCTTTCTTTATCTACCTCTTTCCCCAAGACTGGGGTAAGGTGCGTGTCATCATCCATCGGAAAAGAAAAGGGCAGTAGAAGAAATATGACAAAAGTCGAAAGGAAAGCCACTTACCCGCCCAATCTGTACCATTAATTAGTGAGAACTCGTCAAAGACAGAAAATCCACCTAGAGCTTCATGGGACCGCGACGGACCTCACTATGGTAAATCGTCATGTAAAGGGTTCATCCCCTGGCAAGGTGGGCCACAACCATGCCCATACAAAACCCCGCCCTTTACTCCTTATTATGCCCCTTTTTATTTCCTCGCCTCTGCCTAAATTACATTTGGCTCCTTCAGTCATTCCTTTATTTTTACTGACACACTGTACAGTTTTTTTTTTTCTCCCAGCGGTCGAATCACAACACACTCACCACTATACATCCGCTTAAACCAACGCGACTAGTCATTACATCACCTTTCCACATGGACCAAAACCCAATATCTGAACATACGTTTCTTTAATTCTCTCATTTACCCCTTTCCTTCACACCAAACAACTCGAAGATACGTTTCATTCCTCATTGTATCAATTCTTCTAACACCTCCTAGCAGCCCCTAATATTGTCCATAGTCTGAACACATTGAACTTTAGTCTATACCTTCTTAGTTCACCAGACCATCAGTCTCACTCTATAACATTGCCATCACACAGAGTAACAACAATTACCCTTATTGTAGAACCCTCAGCGACACTCAAAGACTTAGTCCTTTGACATGCACCAACGATTTAATTGCAACCAGCAACCTTCCTGCCATTCACTACTTTTATTATATATATGAAACACACACATATATATAATATTATAGTTATATATATATATTAATAACGATATATTTACTTACATGTTATTGTACTGTATCACTATCATATATTACGTTATATTATAATCTATAGTATTAAGTATAATATGTACCTATAGCTATATATTAGTATATATATATATATATATATATATATATTATATATATATATATTATATTCTAATATAATATTAATTTACTATAATTATTATTATTTATTTCTTTTCAGATCACACTGAAGATGGCAACGCTTGGAAATTATATGCCAATTCCCACCTTAAACTTTTTAAAAGCTCTCCAAAAATGTTTCTATGTTAAAGGAACCAATTTAATTATAATGTTTACGGAAAATTATATGTGTTAAGCAACTTTAAAAAATCATAATAGCTTTAGTTTTTATTTATATTTTGTTTATTTTGCTGCCGATAAATCTATTTCTCTTCCAAGCACTTCACGTTATTTTAAACATATATATGTATATTGGTTAATTCTGCCGATAAGAGCTTATTGGCCCATCCCCTCCTCGTTTATTTTATAGAATTTGATAAATTCTAATCACTTGTCTACTATATGCTTGTAGTTTTGAATTCTACAGAAAATAGTGACCATTTGTTTTCGTAAGTTAACTACAATATGTTTATTCTCGATGTCTATTAAAACCAAAGGGAATGTGTGTACTAGTGAAGATATGTGTGGTATTTAGTGTAGGTTATAAATTAGGTAGTTTTAAAAACGTTTTAATGTACAAAAGATGCTCATGAAAAGACACTTTGGGGGTATCCTTTTAAATGGGACGAGTTTTCTTTTGCATTGGTGTAATCTGTAAGATTTAAAGTAAATAATATTGGAAGACAAATGGGTAGATAAGTAAGAATCTAGTAGACAGACAACAATAGAGAATTTTTTAAAAATAAAATATGTAGCGTTTCTTTTTCAGTTAACCGTCTGAAAAAGAAACGCCAGTAAAAATATTTTTGAAAAATTCTCTGCTGTTGTCTGTCTAAATTGTTACTTATCTACCCACTTGTCTTCCAGTATTTTTTTTACTTTAAGTTTTAAATTAAAATAGAATAACAAATACAAAGATAAATAGGTAGATAGGTAGTAATTTAGGATTTTATTTCTCCCTGTGGGAAGTGAAGCCCCTGTCTGTTAAGAAGTTACTCGAGTGGTGGTGCACCTTTTTCCATGTAACAAACACTTGAATATAACATAAATAAATTGCTAGGAATAAATACGTTTAAATCCATTGGGTCATCAAAAAGCTTTTGATGAATCAATTATACTCTCACCCTTTGGAGTATTTCTATAAAGATTTTAAATCCTTTAGAGTATTGATGACTTTCGCAGACTTAATTTTTTCATTGCCTAGGACCCATATGCACTGAGCGACTTGATCGCCTGCGACTGGCCACAAGTATTTCAAAGGGAGTCTACATATTTGGTTGCAGCTGCTGGCTGTCGACCAAGTGCCTAGACTTATTGAAACGCATGTAGTCTCAAGCGACCACGTCGCCCAATGCGTATGGGCCTAAAAAAATTAAGTCTGGGGAATAGCAACAGTATTCTAAACGATTTAAAATTCTTATAAAAGTACTTCCCATTTTTAACGGATTTTAAAATTGATTATTTTTCATATCATTAGAATTAATTACGAGTTAGAGAGAGATGGCAAATTCCATAATTACAAATTACTGACCAAAGTTTGAACGAATAATTCAGTTTTAGCTGTCTATTATTTTGTTTTTTTTATTTTTTTTTTTTTTTTTTTTTATTTTTTTTAGTTCAAAATTTAATGTCACAGGAATAGATTTTAGATAATTCCCTGATGAAATACAAATAGGTGGGTTTCTGTGAGTTTGATGACTGAGCCAATAATATATAAATATGCCCGGCGTTTTCATAATGTTAGGGTCCACTGAAATAACTGAACCTGTTAGTAAATGTTTAGTGTAGAAGATAGAAAACTGTGCGTTTTAGTTAGTTAGAATATATACAGATAAGTTAGTTAATTTACATTTGTTAATTTTGTTTTTCAACTATTAAAGTAAATCTTGGTGATATGTTTTTGTGCTTGTAGTTTAGAAAATAGATTGGAGAAATATTCTATGGCAACGAATTACAACGGAGTTAAAATGTGCAAAATATAATATATATATATACTTATAGAGTAGGTATATATATATATATTATATATATTAATATATATATATATATATATATATAATACTATATTAGTCGTATTATGTGACAATTGTTACTCACAGTAAATATTATAGTATAGTATATTTTTGTTTAGTATATATACATATAAGTTATTCTCTCGCAATTTGTATTATGGATGGGGTTATGAAAGACATTTGAGGTGGGATGGCAAGGAAATGGTGTTAGAATGGTGAGAATGGAGAATGTTGAGTGGAGGGTGCCCTACCTATTATATTGCGGATGATTTGGTTCTGGTGTGGCGAATCTGAAGAGAGTTGAGAGGATGAATAGAGAGATTTGGCAGGGTGTGTGAAAGGAAGGGGCTTGAAAGTTAACGTAGAATAGAGTAAGGCTATGGTTGTAGTGAGGACACTCCCATCAGTGTGAAGTTACTGTTAGATGTGGAGCAGCTAGAAACAAGTGTCTGAAGTTTAAATATTTAGGGTAATATGTTGGATGAGAAGGAACGGACGATGCAGAGTGTTAGTAGGAAATTGTGATGGCAGGAAGGTGGCTGGTGCAATTAAATCGTTATGAATGCAAAGGGACTAAGTCTTGGGAGTGTGCTAGGGTCTACATGAGGGTAATGTGTTACCTGTGTTATTGTATGGTGTGAGACTATGTCTGGAATAAGAAGTATAGAATCTAAAGTCAATGTTGTTCAGATGGACAATCTTAGGGGTGTGCTGTGTGGAGAAGAGATTGATAACGAGAGGAATTGAACGTTTGAAGAAGTGGTGTGCGTGGTGCAAGAAAGGGGTAAATGAGAGAATAAATGAAAGTATGTTGAGATGGTTTTGGTCATGTGGAAAGATTGAATGATAGTAGGTCGGTTTTAAGCGGATGTATAGTGTGAGTGTGTTGGGAACCGACGGCTGGAACCGAAGAGAAAGTGGAATTGAGTCGGTGAACGAATGTCCTGGAAGGAGAGAAATGTGAGTTTGGCAGAGGCGAGCAATAAAAAAGGTGCATGATAGGAGAGAAATGGCGGGGTTTTGTATGGGGGCATGAGTTTGTGGCCCACCTGGGCCAGGGGATGAACCCTTAACATTGACGATTTCCATAGTGAGGGTCCGTCGGGTTCCATGATGCTCTAGGGTTGGATTTTCTGTCTGTGACGAGCTCTCACTAATTAATGGTACCAGAGGGGGCGGTAAGGCGGGCTTCTTTTTCGACGTTTGTCATGTTCTCTCTACTGCTTTTCTTTTCCGATGCTTGTACAGCACCTTCTCATCCAATCTTGGGCAAAGAGGAAGGGGTGAAGAAAGAAAAGAAAGAATATATAATATATATATATATATCTATATATATTATATATATATATTATTATATTATATATATAATATATATATAATATATATATATATATATATATACTGCTGGAAAATAAAGAAGACTCACCTCAGTGGTCAAAACCACTTCATGTTGTAACTGGTACCTGACGCTTTACTGTTTGGCCACCCTCAAAGCCAAAAATCTTCTATATAAAATCTACTTATAGCGATCGGACTTGCGTCATACCGATTTCACCAGCTTTTCACCCTATATTTTCCTCGATTCTCATATTTCAAGTTATTTTAAGATTGCAATAACCTCAATAAATTAGTCAATATAGAACAATTGCGGGAAGATAAGACACATTTCCACCTTTACTTTCTCAATTGATCTATGTCGACTGAATAACATTAAGGTTAATGCAATCTTGAAATAATTTGAAATATGAGGATCGAGGGAAGGATAGGGTGAAATCGCCGTCACGGGAGTCGTTCGCTTAAAGTTGTAATTGAATCGTTTTTTTTTAAATGCCTTGAAGTGGTTTGAACCCAGAGGTGAGAGGTCTTCAGTATCTTCCAGCAATTGATCTATATTGCTATATCTTTCCGTAATTGACCTATTTTGACTTTTTTGAGGTTATTGCAATCTTTATATAATAAATATATATATATATATATATATATATATATATATATATATATATATATATATATATATATATATTATATATATATATATTATATATTATATATATATATTTATATATATATATATATATATATAATAATATATATATTATATATATATATCATTAAAATAATAGTTTAATTCCAGTAAAATAGAATTTCTATCTCTGTAAAGTAAAAAAAAAAGAAAAAAAAACAATGGAAGTAGAAATTCAAAATTTTTTTTTTTTTTTTTTTCAAAACTATTGTGAATAATGTAGCGTACTTGAGGGGGGTTAGAACTTAAGAGCAAAGGGAGTATAAATAAATCAAAGTTCATTTTAACAAAAATTAATTTTAAAACTTTGAAATTTAGCGAAATTATAAAGTATAAATACCAACCCACGGCCACCAACTCAATAGATTATATCTCTTTTTGCCAACAAATTTAATGATTAGTGTTTCCCTCTCTGCATTTATCGTTTTGACATTTTTTTTTTATTTATACTTCGTTTCTGACTGACCCCCTTCCCCCTCGATTATATTGTCACGAAGTAGAACAACATAGAAAAGCAACCTGGTATTCCTAGCAATTTAAACAATTATATATAACAGGAAGAGCATAACCTTTAATGCTAAAGCTTCAGCTATAAGATACATTGATTCCACTGTTCCAAGGCTAAGTTCAAAAAATTGTTAAGCTTTTCGCCTTATCTTTGTTAGTAATCCTAAATTAGATTAGTCTTCCCCATTTATAACGGATTTTCGTGTGAAGAAGTTAATTATTGATAGAGAAAATGACGTCATTATTCAAGCCTTAAATTTAAAGATTGGGACTAAAAATTTGAAAAGGTTTGGCCATACTATCCATTAAATGGTCATTAGTTCTTGTTCGGATAAACCATATTCTTGATTGAAATATAAAAGTACCGTTTATTACAGATCTAAATTTATTCTTTCGATGAACACTAAGAATTAATTTCTATTTATCATTATATATATATAATATTACAGTCCATATATATACTATATATAATAATATATATATATATTATATAATTATATATATATATATATATATATAAATATATATTATATATATATAATCTATAAATATATATAAATATATATAATATATATATATATATACTATTATATATATATATATATATATAAACTACCTTTTTTTTTTAAAAAAAACTACCTTCTAACGTGCTTTATCCCCTATGCAGGGGGTAACACGGGGGGACCACGAGGAATGAACTTTTAAGGCCGGCCTAATCCCCGACCAAGCGCCACCCAACAGTGTTCGCAGTCCGAGTTTTAAATTCTTGCCCCCAGGTAGAAGTAAAACCTCCCAACTGCTAAAGAGGAGAATTTGAACATCGGTCCTCTCCTATGAGAAGGCGCGCGATCAACCTTCTGCCGCCAAGAGCGTTTCCTTTATAATATATTATATATAATATATATAAATATAATATTATATATATATATATATATATTATATATATATATATATATATATATATATATATATTGATATAATAATTATTGTTAGCAGTAGTATAGGGGTGTGCGGTAACTAGACCAACCTCTGTATTCTATTTATTATTGCGACGAAAGTCTATAGATTTTGCCTAGCAATAAGTAGTTTACACTTGATTTAAAAGTGTCCATTCTATTTACAATTGACTTGCATTCTAAATTTGTGTGATATTACGATCTTTGCAATGAAATGTATTGTTGCAATGATCTGTGTATTAATTTGTGTTTGTTTTTCCTCTTCAAGATAAATAGAAATACAGAGTTGGTTATTATTATTATTTTGTATAACATTTGCTTTTTTTATATTTTCCTGTATTTATATTTATTATAAAAGGTTCTAAAACTAATCCAAATGATGTATTGATCATTGTAATAAGAGTTTGTAATTTTGAATGTAATAGTTGTAAATTAGATATTTGCCTATCTACACAGTTTATCTTTTTTGACATAACAGTAAAAAAAAAATGAAAATATGATAAAAGTATTTGACCCCATATTTTGTCATTGTCTCCTTAATTAATTGTGTTTAAGATTATCAAAATATTTTTAGTAATTCGTTATGAAAGTATAATTTGTGAATGGATATAAACGCATTGTATTTCTGAGCAATTTGCTTATATTAGTTTTAAATTTTCGTTACATGCAAAAAAGGTACACCATTTACTGGATTTTACTTAATATACAGACATTTAAGGGCTTTGCTTCGCAGAGGGAGAAATAAAATTTTACGTACTACCTATCTACCTATTTATCTTTGTATTTGTTCTCCTGTTTTAAATAAAGCTTAAAATATTTAGTTTTCATGGACTTACCTTTTATATACTGTATATTTTCCTCTTTGTGTAAATTGCTATCACGTACCTATGACAAATTATAACCCATGGCTCTCCCGTGGCCAATATGTGTAACGACTCTTATTTCCCTTAAAGGGAAGAACCTCTCGGCCAAAGCTGAAGGGAACCTAGCAGTCGTACTCCATGGGTCGTGGTGATTGTTAAAATCTGAAGAGGGATTGGGTGCTGGAACAATTTTCCCAAACACATACTATTCCTCAGTCAACTTCCATATTTAAAACTGAGCTGACTGCAATTTTAATGATCCTGTCTAGGTTCCAGCTTCTAGATGATTGCAAGCCCTTTACCCCAGAGACTAAATGGTACTGACTTGGCAAAAGTTTCTCGGAATGCTCCACGCCCATAGTAGCTCTATTGTTGCCATTACTTCGGGAGAGCTACTAATTAACAGGAAGCTGTTTTCTTCGATAAGTAGTCGGGCAATATCTCTGATATTTCTTTTCGTATCGATCCCTTTACCTAATAAACTTCTAAATAATAACACTTCAGCAATTAGATTGCAAGTAATGTCACTGGGGTATTTGCTTATGAGGATGTTTACTTTTTCTGAAATTTCCTCCTTAGTCAGTTTTGTTAAGCTTTTTGGTTCCAAAAATGAATAGTTTTCTGCAACCGTTCGTAAACTAACGAATCTATTATTGATATGATTAATTGCAATATCCAGTGATGTATTGAATATATTTATTTCAAAGGATTGGCTATTCTGTAGTCCGATGCTATTTCATGAAAATAACGCTTCACAGTTCGTCTGCGTTTCTATTTTAGTTCACATCAAATATTCCATGTAAGTGCCAATTGCTTTGCTTCAAGGAAGAATTCGGAGAAGTTTCTCCTCAAATGTTGTAATTCTTCATTGGCGTGACTCAGGAAGAAACATGCTTTATGAAGATCAACTGACCTATTTTGTACACTTTCAGAAGCTCTGCTAATGTTTTCAAGAATTTTGTTTTGTAGGGTGATCATTAGTATAAACTGAAAGGAGTCCAGATGTTTCCTAATGACGAGGGCCTGTTCTACTTCCTGTTTACTGTGACTAGACAGTATAATTTTCGTTAGGCACTTCATTACACATTGAAAGTTTTTTTTTCAATGCCAAAAGGAAATCATTTCGTGATGCCCATCTTGTCGGACACAACTTTTTGATAATCTTTTTCCATGCTAGTTCTCCTTCTAGTGTTTTGTTGAGAGCTTGCCAACGGGGTAAACTTCAGCTAAGAAAACATACGTTTGCTGAACAATATCATAAAATTGACTAACCTCGGTAATGTTAGAGACTGAATCATTCCGCACAAGATTCGGGTCATGGACTGCACAATGTACGTACTCAGCTGTTGGAACTATATTTTTAATTCTTTTTTGTAGTCCAGTGTACTGTCCACTCATAAGACGCATCATCGTAGCCTTGTCCTCGACATTTTTGAATATCCAATTCCTTTTCCTTCAATATAACAATTTATTAATTCTCAAAATGTTTCACTTGTTTGACACTGACTTCTACGAAACCCAAAAACGACTCGTGTATCTGCAAAGAATATTTTCTCCGGGATTTTTTCTTGTCAGTGTTGTATATCTCTAATCACGATACTCAATTGATCTCTTTGGGAGAAATCTTGTGTGGTGTCTAGAATTAATGAATAATACGGAGCTGAGGTTATTCTGAATAATAATGTTTTCCTAACTGAAAATGCAAGTAAACTAATCATGTCATTTTGTATTTCATAATGTAAATACTTGTTTCTATTTTCTCATTTGCTAAGTAAGCTCTAAGTAAAGTTATATCGGAGAGTAGATCAACAATATTTTCAAAAGGTTTCCAGACTCGGGACCAAATTGATTCTGTATTTTCTCTATGACCACAAAATGGTAATGAACACATTGCCAGGTTCTCACCACATCGATAATGCGGGTAAAAATTTCTTTCCACGTTCGATGTCTCGACGAGTTGATCAACAAGTTTTATATTTCTTCCCACATATCCAAGTCTATAAAAAAAACGTGTAAAATGTGATGCTACATTCATGTTTAATTTTCTACTTAAACCCCTGCAATCACGAATGCCTATACGCCAACTTCTGATTCAGGGCATTCATTGAACAGCCAACAGGCCCACAATAAACAACATCTAATTTGGAGAAAAACAAAGCCATATCTTCGATTTTTTGGCCATTTATAAATGCATATGAATTAATATTCAGCACTGAATGGATCTTTTTGAAAATTTCTTAGGAAAGGACCTAAAGGGCGGCATGGTCACCGACTAAATTTTCTCTGGCTTTTTCCTTAGAAAGATGCATAGGAAAAAATCCAATTCATTTGGAATTTATTTTCATACGAAATCTTAGCCACGGTAGAGTTTTCGATAACGCATCTATCAAAGTTCATTTGTTAACGATCTTTCACATTTTGTTGATCATACTTTACCTCTTGTGTACTTCTAATTTCAATAAGGTTCACAGAGCTCGAGTAGAAAGCAATACAATCAATATTTAACTTGGATGCAGGATTTTTGAAAAATGAATACACTCTTTGGAAGTTTTGTTACATTTTCGGCTCTGATTTTCTTTATTCTTTTTTGCGAACCACTCAAATAGCATCGTTTAACCGACATTATTTCAATATGTATATATATATATTATATATATATATATATATATATATATATATATATATATATAATATATATCATATATAATATATATATATATATAGTATATATATATAATATATAAAATATATATATATCATATATAAATATATATATATATATAATATATATATAGATATATATATATATATTATATATTATATATATATTATATATATATATAATATTATATATATATAATAATATAATATATATTATATATATATATATATATTATATATAGTTAAAAAATCAATGAAATACAATTGTGAACAACACTTCACAAGTAATTAATAACAATGAAGGCATTCAATGCAACTACAAAACATATTTAAAAAAATAAAGAAGATTCCTCCACCTGATCGCCAACATTCAATAGTGTAAGGGATGACCGCGCCTGATCGCCACCATTTAATAGTGAAAAAAGTAGCCTATGTAAGGGATGACCGCGCCTGATCGCCACCATTTAATAGTGAAAAAAGTAGCCTATATACAACCCCTGATATTCGATCCGTCATCATTTTGGGAAGAGTCAACCAAAAACTGGAGAATATTTCCGGTACCTATTTGTTCTGTCATATTCATATACGAGTATTCTGAAAAGATATCTTATTTTATTTTAAAAGAAATTATTTAATATGCCATTGAATGATTTTTTTTGGTGGAACAGCTGACTATTATTTATTAACATATGAGAAGAAATTTATTTTTTCGTTTGGTTTCACAGTTGGAATCCGTAAGGGGCCCCTCGAACTCCGGGGCCCTCCCGCAGTTCGGGCACTGCGGGCCCGTTATCGCCGTCACTGGTAATGCCTTATTTTTAGCACCTAGTGAATTCTGGATAATTATATCTAATAGTGACAAAAATTTAAATTCCACTAAAACTAAAAATAGAAGATATATGAAAGTATACAATAGTTTTTATATCCTAAAATAAAACCAAGATAGAAGAGAGATATATATGTGGAAGTATATAATAGTTTTTATAGTATTTCAGTTAAAGGGAATTCATTCTGCGCCAATTATTGAGCAAGCATCATGAACTGAAGCTTATATGATGCACTATTCCCTAACCTTCTTAAAGTGCTTATATAGTGTTCAGAATATTCGGCATAATATTTGTCACGATCGAAAAAGTTGAACGTTTATTCAGTTCTTCAGCAAAGATAAAAAAAAAATATGTTCAAACCACATTGTTAAAACAGAATAGACTTGTCATTTTGGCTGCTTAAGCACAAAAACCATTGAATTTCCAATATCATTGATCTCTTTGCCAGTCTCAGAGCACACAAGGCACCACTTGAGTAATCTTTTAAAGCACAAAACTGCAACTTGAACTGCTGCCAGTGCATTATTAAATTGAGCTATATATTATCCAGAATTAAAGACAATATGACATACTCTGCACATATAATGTATGTTTTATTTGACCCAGTACACAAAGAAGATTATGGGAGTGTCTAAGTAGGGTTTATGGAGTGATCCAGAAATCAAGGAGAGCTCATAGAAGCATATATGAAATCTGTAAATGGGAGAATGGTTTCTGGATAAAATTAAAAATTTTCATGGTGCAAAGAACTGGTAAAACGGAGCGAAACTGCCTTACGTGGTTTACATAATAAAAATATTTATACTGAGTGGTTTATTTGTTCTATATATAATTTTATATATATATATAATTTATCTCTTTAAACGCAAAACATAGTCTTTGCTGTAACAACAATTAATGATTTTACATGAATCTCTCGGTAGCCACTTTGTAAATGTCGTCGTGGAAGTGAGTGTTAGGCCTATCTCTTGACTTTAATCGAATTTGCATGTGCCAGATTTTATATGCAAAATTCTGTGCTAGAAGATTTCCTCACTTAAGTTATGCTAGCCAGAATCCTATAATGGTATATAGAATTGTATGTAAAGCTATTATCGTTTGGTTCGTTAATAGTAGATAACTTGTGTCAATACCGGTAGTTGATATTGCCTAAATAAACTTTCGGATTCAGTTTCAGTGTTATCAGGTTTCGGTGTTATCAAATTAAATCACAGCTGTGAATGTACTTTAGTGATATATGTGAAACCAGACGGTTAATATCCCAAAAGTGTATTGCATTATTTTTATTCGCATTAAGCATAAGGGTGCAGTACCAATTTTTTTATAGGCTTCCCGTAGCCTGTATTCTGAAATATTTGTGGTAATTAACATAGTTATTTTCTCATAATGTTTGGAAACCTTCGATTGGTATTTTGTAGAATATTGAAACTGTGTTCCAGTGCGTCACCTAATCAAGAATAGCCTTTGATATTCACTGAAACCCAAAATTATTTTAAATAGCCAATGACTTTATATTATTTGCATTTTTAAGCTTCAGCATATGTTATAGGCCTGGCAACTAAAAATGATTCAAATAACTGATACTCAGAGTAAGTTTTCATTTTCTCAAGTATTTGTCTTTTTCTATTATTTTTTAAAAGTTACCTTCAACCATATTTCTCTTTTATGTTATAGAAATTACAAACCCAAAATATGGTAATTGTGGACAATTATGTAAAAAAAATTTTTAATAAATTATTTGAAGTTCATTTGTTATAGATTTGCGTACATTTTGTCTATATTTTCAAGAAAATTTAAAAAAATAAGGTTCAGAAAATTTTTAATAGCTAATTTTCTCATTTTTATAGGGATAATGTAATCAATGTTTTTTTCTGATTATTATATTAATTTCATCAATATTTTTTCGATAATTGATTATTTTTTACAATTATCAATGATCTGATTGTATAGATAAAATGTATGTAAATAAATAAAAAGAAAATTAAATGCTAATTGTTTACAGTAAGGGCCTCTAAATAGATTTTTATAAAAATCATAGTATAGCCAAAATGATATGTCTTTAGTTTGGAATTTTCCCATAGGCTTTTCTTACGAAAAAACTGAATGGGCCTCGAGGTCGGTTTAAGGCCATCCTAGTTCAGGTTACAATAAGATTTGTTAAGTATACACAGATTTACTATGTGTATACTTAACAAAACATATAACCTGAACTAGTAGAGTCATAAACTGAGACCTAACTTGGATGGATTGACGATGCCATAAGCCTAGACCTAACATAGATTTATATTACTGTAAACCTAGATAAACTTCTGGCAACCATGGATTTGCTATTACTTCTTTTAGTCTTTCCTTGCACCAATTTCGTAAATTATGATAAAATAAAATTCTGGTCAGATTTCTTATAAGAAAAGTCTATAGAATTTTTTTAAACTTTGAGAGGCTGTAACTTTTTTTCCTAAAAGACATAAGTCATTTTAGTTTGTTTTATTCTTCATTACTATTTTTTTTGTCTATACTGTGATTTTTATAAAAATCTATTTAGAGGCCCTTACTGTAAACAATTATCTAAACTAATTTGTGAATATAATTATTTAAAATATTTAATACTAATATGATAAAAAGAAAAATATTTAAAATTAATATAACGTTATGAAAATTATATATATATATATATTCATTTATATATTATATATATATCTTATATATTATATAATTTATTCTATACGTCTATTGTGATATCTATAATATATTATATATATATATATATAAATCAGGGTTGGGTAAGAGTACAAGTACTTGTACTTTATTTGTACTAAGTACATTTTTTGGAGACTTGTACTTGTACTTGCAGTTTCTAAAACCAGCGTACTTGTACATTGTACTTGTACTTGAGCCTTTAAAGCATTGTAGTTGTGCTTTCTACCAACAAGTACTTGGCATTTTAAACTTGCTAAATTTTTAAATTATTGTTAAAATTTGCGATGTATTGATATTATTTTTTTTATAATATATTCAAAATAATTTCCCATTTATTGAATATAAGTTATATCCATTATATATATATATATAATATATATTATATATATATATATATATATATATATATATATATATATATATATATATATAGTAATATATTGATATATAAATAATCAGAAACATCAACCACCTTTTTCCCCAAGACTGGGGGTAAGGTGCGTAACATGCACCGTAAACAGAAGTAGTAGAAGAAGATATGACAAAAGTCGAAAGAAAGCCCAGCTTACCTCCCCTTTATATACCTACTAGCCGCAGTTCAGAAATACCACCTAGAGCTTCACAGGACCGCGATGGACCCTCACTATGTGGGGTTTCTGGCCCAGGTGGGCACAACCATACCCCCTCAACTAAACCCCTGCCATTCACTCTTATTATGCACCTTTCTTCTCGCCCCCTGCCAAACACATCTCACTCCTCCAGAAATTCTTTTGCTGACTCAATCCACTTTTTCTTCTGTCTCAAGGCCAGTCGATTCCCAACACACTCACCACTATATATCCGCTTAACCAACCGATTATCATCCATCCTTTCCACATGACCGAACCATCTCAACGTACTTTCATTTATTCTCTCATTTATCCCTTTTTTCGCACCATACAACTCTGTAATACGTTCATTCCTCATTTTATCAATTCTTCTCACACCTAAAACCTATACCTCTTATTCCAGATCATAGTCACACTACTATACATTAACACAGGTAACAACATACCCTCACGTAAGACCCTAGCGCACTCAAGACTTAGTCTCTTTACATTCACCAAGGATTTAATTCCTTCAATTCACAACTTTCCTACTACACTTGGCATCATCCGTTCCTTTTTCGTCCAACATATATATCTTAAATATTTAAACTCAGTCACTTGTTCCAGCCGCTCACCATCTAGCATAACTTCACACCGAGGACTGTCCTCACTCACAACCATTAGCTTACTTTTATCTACGTTTACTTTCAAATTCCCCCTTTTACACACTCTGTCAAATCTCTCTACCAATCCTCTCAAACTCTCTTCAGATTCACCACACAAAACCATATTATATTATATTATATATATATATATATATATATATATATATATATGATATATGTAGATATATATATATATATATATATATATATTATATAGTATATTATATATATTACTATATATATCTATATAATATATATATATATATATATATATATATATATATATATATATATTATATTAATATTATATATATATATATATATATATATATATATATATATATATAATATATATATTGAGATGGGGATTGATTGGATTTGGAAGTTGTATAACAAAGCGTTTATGGAGGGTATAGTTCCGAGAGATTGGAGGGGAGCAATAAAGGTAAGGGGGATAAGGTACCTGTAAGTATTATAGGATAATTAGTTTATTGAGTGTTGTAGGAAATATATGCTGTATTTGGTCGAAAGCCTAAGGAGTCGTCCGAAGGACTGAAGGGACTAATTTGGGAAGACAAGTGCGTTTAGAAAGTGTAAGAGGGGTGCTGGATCAAATCTGCACATTGAAACAAATGATTGAGATAATGATGGAGAGGGAGAAGAATAAATGTATTTTAGATTTATGGATTGCAACAGGCGCATTAAATAGGATTAATAGGGAAGTTCAATGGCAGGTGTTAGTGATATGGTGTTGGTGGGAGTCTGAATGGAATCAAAAGTAGGTAAGACGGAGGTGAAGCGTGTGTAAGATAAATAGAGTCAAATGATTGGTTTTAATATTAATAGCGGAGAGGGACAGGGATGTGGCTATGTCTCCTTGGCGATCCGAATCTGTATATGGATTGGTTATGAAAGAATTAGAGGTAGTGTGGCAGGAGATGGTGTTAGGAATGATGAGAATGGAGAGAGTGGGAGGGTTCCCTACCTATCTATATGAGGATGATTTGTTTTGTGTGGCGAATCTGAAGAGAGTTTGAGAGGACTGTTAGATGTGTAGGGTGTGTAAAAGGAGGATTTGAAAGTAAACGTAGATAAGGTAGGTTATGCTTGTGAGTTGAGACATCCTCGGTGTTGAAGTTATTTAGATGGTGAATAGCTATAAAACGGTGTCTTGAATTTTTAAAAGTTGTTATAGGATATTGTTGAATGAAAAGGAGCGATGATGCAGAGTTGTATGTAGGAAAAATTGTGAATGCCACTAGGGTGGCTGGCGCAATTTAAATCGTTGGTAGATGTAAAGGACTAAGTCTTGAGTTGCTAAGGTCTTACATGAGGTATGTTGTATTATCCGAGTAAGCATTGTAGTGGACTATGTTTCTGGAATAGGAGTACAGATTTAAAGACAATGTTGTTCAGATGGGCAATCTTGAGTGGCGTGTTAGGTGTGAAAGAAATTATATAAAATGAGAATGAACGTATTAGAGAGTTGTTTGGTGGTGGAAATGGTAATGAGAGAATAATGAAGTAGTTGAGAGTTGGTCATTGAAAAGGATGGAGGATAGTCGGGTGGTTAAGGGATGTATAGTAGTGAGTGTGTTGGCAATCGACAGGATGGGAGAACCGAAAAAAAAGTTGATTGAGTCAGGAAAGAATGCCTGGAGAGAGATATGTTGAGTTTGGCCAGAGCGAAAGAAAGTGCCTAACAGAAGTCAATGAGGGGTTTTGTAGAGCATTGGTTGTAGGCACCTGGGCCAGATATGAACCCACTTTGACGAGTTTCAAAGTGAGGGTCCACGCGATCCCGTAAAGCTCTTGGGTGGATTTTTATGAATTGCAACGAGTTCTCACTAATCTTATAAAGGGGGCGGTAAGGCTTCGGCTTTCTTTTCTACTTGCTTCATATTCTTCTACTATCTTTCTGTTTCCGGTTGCATGTTGCGCACCTTACCTCAGTCTTGGGGAGAGAAGATGGGTGATGATGATGAGATGATGATGAATGATGATGATGATGATGATGGTATATAATATATATATATTATATATAATATATAATATATATATTATATATATATATATAGATTTATATATTATATATTAATACCTATATATATTATGCAAGTTTTCAAAAGAGTACTTGACTTGAAAACAAATTCTAAGTACTGTACTTTTACTGAACAATTCTGAGTACATGTACTTGGAACTTGTACTTGGAAAAAAATGTACTGAACCCGCCTGATATATATATTATTTATTATATATATAATATATATAATATATATATATTATATTATATATATATATATATAATATATATATTATATATAATATATATAATTATTATAAGCTAATATATTATAATATTATATATATATATATATATAATATATATATATATATATATATATAATATATATATATATATATATATTATATATATATATATTATATATTATATTACGGTATATATATATTAGGTGGTGCACCGGAACTGAAATTTTCAGTTCGGCCGGAACCGGATTAGCCGAAATCACAAAAAAAAAATTCCGCCCGGAACCGGGAAATTTCTTTGAACTTTCCTTTTAACTATAAATGTAAAAAAAAATTTTTTATATAACTTTCAACATATTTTATATTTAGTACAACGCCACTTCATGAACATATGGAAAATCATCATTGAAGAGAATATCTGGAAGTCCAAAATTTTAATAGTAAAAGGGAGTCTTGTATTTTCAAGAACAGGGGAAACCACAAAGGAGCAATAGATCGTGAAATAAGTATGTTTTGAGGAGAGTTTCTCCCCCAAAAAGATTTGGCATATCAATGACACCAAATCACAAGAAAATAATGAATTTTATCGCAATGAGTAACCAGCCATTCATAGTCACAGAAGAAAAGGGATTCATAGAACTTATTGAACATCTTCAACTAAAATATCTTATTCATAGTAGAAAATATTTTGTAGAGAAGATGTTACTAACTTCATACAGGAAATTATGATCAAGGATTCGAGAATTTAGCTAAGGGCTGATCAGATCATTTGCTACAGATATTATGAGAGCTTAAATATTTAAACAACTCATTTATTTCTTTAACTGCACTTTGGCTTACCAGCGAGTTTGAAAAAATGGACTGTGTACTCCATTGCAAGTATTTCCCAGGTTCTCATTCTGAAATTAAAATCACTATGAGTTTTGAAATTACGATGAATAATTGGGAAATAATTGGGATTCACAAGTTTTTCTTGTTTTATTCATAAACTTCAATTTATCAAAGATGCCTTATTTTCTCAAAGAAAAGTGTGATTTAATAAAGAAAAGTTAGGAATTTTGTACACATTTCAATCATTCCAGTTTTTAGGCTGTAATGAACTTAAAAAATATAAAGAGACTTGGATCCACATCTTGCAAGCCCACTTATGCCAATTCAAGATATTAGCACAAGGTGAAATAGCACATATTTGATATTAGAAAGAATTGAATGTTTGAAAAGAAATCTGCAAGTTTATATTATAGAACAATCTTTGACTGCTAATAAATGGCAAATACTTGAAAAAATTCGAAGAGTTTTGCAACCATTTCTCATGGTTACGGAAACTATGAGGCAAAATCAATTATGTCATCAATTATTCTACATATTTGAGCTCTCCAGCATATCTCTCAAACTCTGAGGATGACAGCAGAGAATAAAGAAAAGGCTAAGAAGGCATTAGAGTTTAGATTTATGAATAAAAAGGAAGAGAAAGGATCAATAGACATATATCAAAACAAGATAATTGTTTTAAATACTGTAGTAGACCCAAGATACTAACTGACTTTATTTTTTAATGAAATAAGAGAATTGATTAGAAAATGGATGCTTGAAGAACTATGCAAATAATTGAAGGTAGAAAGTGATAATAGCAGTAGCAGTACAGAAGAAGGTTCAGGCGATGAGTCATTTTCAGAAACGAGCTTTATCTACATTAAACTTAGATTTGCTAAGTACCTCAAAATCATTAGGTGCATTAAGAAAAGAAAATTACGCAAAGTTACTTAGTTTTTATAAGTTTGAAGAAAGTGAAAGTGACAGCGAGTCAGTTAGTGTAAAAAGGAAAAAAAGAAAAATCAGTGGCTCTTCAAAAGGGAAAATTCTCAAAGAAATTGAAATTTTCTTTACCAGAAAAATCAATTTCTAATCTGGGAAAAGAAGAATTCCTTAATTGGTGGAAAGTGAACAAAGCTAAATTCCCAAACATAGCAGTACTAGCATAAAAATTACTCCCCTTTCCAGTCTCCTCCATATATTCAGAGAAATTATTTTCATTTTCAGAAGCAGGAAAAATATTTGAGGAAAAACGTTTATAAAAAAATAATAAGCCCATTCCAATCGGCTAAAAAATTTCAAAAGTGTTCTAAAGAAAAGTTTATTTATAATATATATAGTATATATATATATATATATATATATATATAGAATATATATATATATATATATATATATTATTATATATTATATATATATTAATATAATATATATATACAACTATATTATAATATAATATATATATTATATATAGATATATATATATATATATAATAATATATATATATTTAAATATATTATAATAATATACATATATATAATATATATACCGTATATATAATATAACTATACTATAATATAATAAGTAGTGTAGAAATAAAAATATATGATAAATTATTGAGTATAATATAATATAAATTAGAATATATAGTTATATATATATATATATGATATATAGTAATGAGATATATAATATATATAATAGGTTATATATATATATTTTTGGCAAGTAAATGAATTGAAATTTAATGGTGGGAATATGCTGGTTGGTAGTAACCCCTATTGATTTTGGAGTAATCTGCGAGTTTAAACTTTATTTAAATCATATACTGAGTATGTGATACACGTATGAATACTACACGAAGGCTACTATTATTATTTTGTTAAAAGATGGGCTAAGGGTTATATAAAATAAATCTCTTTCAGCAAATTTTTCTCAAAAGTAAATTAGTAATTCTGGTTTCGGCCGGAATTTTTCAAGATTCCGGCCGGAACGGAAAAAAATGTCAAATTCCGCCGGAATTCCGGTACACCTCTAATATATATATATATATATAATATTAGACTATATTATATATATACGTATATATATATATATATAAATATAGTTATATATATATAGTGATAATATATATATATTTAGGTATATATAAAATTATATTTATACTATAATAATATTACTTTTCATATATAATAGAATATATATATATATATATATATAATAATATATATATATATATATATTATATAGTATATATATATATTATATAGAATATATATATATATATATAATATATATATATATATATATATACTAACAAAAAAATTGTCTTACAAAATTTTTTAATTTTTAAAAAATTATTTTAGCACATTTTGTCTATAAAATTGAATCATTAATAATTATAATCATGAAAGAAAAAATCTATTATCAAATAATACTGATATCGATGTATCGATAATCTGAAATAAATTTTGAGTCTTTCTTCATTCTGTACATGAATAGAATGAAGCCTAAATGTTATGATTTTCGTAGCATTATTTTTTATATTTTTATTGAAACTATAAAAAGAAATTCAAATAATTTATTGATGTTTTTACTTTTTATATATTAAATGTTTATAGTTTTAATACAGTATGTGTGTAAATTGGACTTGACAACATGCCACAATTACCTATCTATATTTGATATAAATAAATAACCTTTCCTGTGCTATACATTTAAATTCATGGCACATAAATATTTATCTAAGAGGCTATGTCCCCCCTGTACCCCCGACCTGTGACTGCTGGGGAATTTACTTTTTCTCTGCATATAGCTAATGGTTATTGAATATCTATATATACCAGTATATTAATATATCAATGTTTTACGATATTTCAGGCTACCTACCAGATCATAAACCAACTGAATTCATGATACTTAGTCATGGTTATTACTTATTTGTTAATGTGATTAAATTTTCATCTTTTTAAATAATAATTTAAAAGATATTGCATCATATTAATTTGCTTTGCCTGACCCTTATTTTATAATGGTATTATTAATATAAAATACATTTCAAGTTTCTTGAATTAATTAGGAACAAGCCTTTGGCTTGCTCCTAACGGAGCAAGACTTGTCCCTGAGCACGTGCTACGCACGCGCAGAGGGCTCGCTTCGCTCGCCCGAGGAAACCAAGCCGAAAAAACTCATGATGACAAAATTGTAGTGAAAACCGTTACGTGTTTCGGGGCTGTTTATTTTTAATATTGATATTAGATAAAAAAATCAAAAGTTTTAAAAAATAATTTATTAATAACAACTTTTCATTAAGAATATAGGAAATCAAAATGTGGCCGGACCGTAATGGCGAAAGGATGGTAGTTTCAAAAATATGTTGCTCCACATCATTCAACAAATCGATACGAATTTGGAACGTTTTTTGCATGTTTAAAAAATTAATTGGGATATAGATAAATGCCATGTTAAACCAGACTTAATAGAAAGTGACAAATAGTTTGGGGAATTACGGAACGGGGCATACACTAGTAAGTTTTAAAAGACAAATATTGACTTTTGAATGTTAATTACTGAATAAATTATTTTTTTAAAGAAATAGCTATATTAAAATATTATATATCAGGAATTTCAATAGATATCTAAGCTGAATCTTCTTTAAGCTACATATAATATGAAATGGATTTCTCCAAGGTGGAAGTATTTTCAAAAGTTTGTGTCGCAAATCCCAAACATTTGTCTTTAAGACATAGAACCTATGTGTAATTCATTCCCTGCTAAAAAGACTAGTCAATTCAAGACCGGGTATACTATTCAATATTAAGAAGAATAGTATTAATGCCATTAGATGAGTTGCGGTTACATAAAAAACCCACCTCGTTTTGTTTATCACAAAAAAAAACCCACTCTGCTTATCTCATGGAGTGGATTTAAATATGAAGGTCTGTAGAGCTTAAAAAATTGTGATGCACCTATATGAATCTTATTAGTATGAGTGAAATGAAAATTGTTATATATGGTTCGAAGATGTTTTTGATAATTTGGGAATTTTTTTCATTTTGAAAAAAATCACAATTTTCAGACATTTCTGTTGACCTCCGACTTTTGAGGACTTGTTCAGTCATGTTCACTGCCATTAAGAAATTTTATAAATTAGGGGGTATGAATTTGATTCATTCTGTTTGGCCCCATCCGTGATCTCTATTCCACACCAAAATTCATGAAAATTTATATGCATGCCCCTCCCCCTCCCCTGACCCGTTGAGTTTGACTCTAAAAAAAAACCCACTGTGGAACCGAAAAAAACGAATTCCAAATTAATTTATCTTATCCCTTCAATTTACTAAAACAACTCATCAATTTATCCCTGAAACATAACTTATGTTTTCCCTTCTGCAGTGGGGTCGCGAGACCCCCAGGCCCAAAAGAATGTAACATAAAGAAAAACCCACTTGTAAAAAAAAAAAAACAACCGATGGTATATTTTTAACTTTGTGATTGATGTATGAATGGTACTGATATGATATAGTGATAAGTATAATATGATATATAAACATTAAAAATATCTGATTATATAGTAAATATAATGGGTATGTATCGTATAGTAATAGTAGTAGGTATTATTATATTATAATTATATAGATATTAATATAATGAGGTATATATATAGGATATAGATATAGATTATATATATATAGTACACCTGTTAGTATACTAAGTGAGTAGTATATGCAAGTCATCATTATCGAGTGAGGTCTTAGAACTGCATCGGTCACGCGTGCTGTCCGCATGGTATGAATTGTCTAAGCCCATTTCTTAGCGATAGCATATCCGTTTACATTATGAACATACTCGCGGAAGGTCAGTTTCTCAAATCAATAACTCCTATGTTGTAAGAAGTTATGGAGCTGTATGCCCATGGATTGGTGTTATAACGGCGATGTGTGCACACCTTAGCATAGGTTAAGTACATGAGACCGCCCCCATGCTAATTGCCCCATGAGCATACGCTAATGATTGGTTATGTGAAGTATGTCATGAAGTATACTCTCAAAATATTATGGTAGTCAAATTAGTGTTAGAATCCGATTACTGCGAATCGTATTCCCTGTGTGTATTGTATTTTCATCTAAATCCCTGAACTTGACCGAGGTTTTAATATCAAGCTTCACGGAGTAGCCGCCTGATGCCCCCCTGTTCTAATGCACCTAGCAACTTTTTATATCTGCACGCTAAGAGAGCGAGCTTGTGGGTTGACTAGTATGTTTGAGGTAGCGAGTCGTATTCCCGCTTATTGGGGCTGAGTGGAAGTAGTTCAACCTTGAGGTTGGTAGAACGCGGTTAGGATCAACACGCGTTAGGGGCCGGGACGCTTACCCTCGTCATATTCAAGGAGCGGTAGTAAGTGCGTATTGAAACCTTATTCATGAAAACCGTGGGCGTCGGATTTATGAGATGCAAAAATCTATTAAAGGATCTTAGTGATGAGGGAGTAGGGGGGATTATTCAGGACCAGCAAATCTGCTTGAAATTATCGACTTATCACCACCTAGTTTTACGAGAATCATCACAAAACAGAACACAATATACCAATTTTTTGTATCTTTCTTTGCATCCTGAAAGATTTTCTAAATTATATTTGATTTGTAAATTTTATTAATTTTTATTATAAGGTTTGTGTAGACGAAAACATAAAACGTTTTATGTTAGAGCTTGTAAAAAATTTGTCAACTTACTCTTTGATAAGTACAGGGCTTTAAAGCTATGTAACATATAAAATGCATATTGATGCACATTTCGGTTGAAAAAGTAATTTAACATTTATTGAACCCGGGGGGCAATTCAGATTCCATCTCCATTCTCCCCCCCACCCCCCTCACCTTTGACTGGGGTGGCCAATTGACTCAGTAACCACCGGAATCAAACTCGGAGGCATTAGTGATGGAAACCCATATTAACATACCTGACAACGATCAAAAATAAAAAGTGTGCTATAAGAATTGCTAAGGGTGCCGATTTAACAAAAATCAAGTCTAAATTCTGAATTACAGCTCAATAATTTTATCATTCTTACTTACTACTAAAACGTTAGGGGGAAGTTCATTTCAGCTAGTGTCAACCAAAAAATGGTAAAATTTATATATATTTTTTTTATGGTTCTGAAAACATTCAGCAAAAAAATAATTTCTTTTTTTGGAGTGATAAATTTTTTAAAATAAGTTAATTAATCATTTATTTTTTTAATTCTTTACCTAAATC
>JABUQX010108647.1:10000-15000 GCA_015478945.1 Trachelipus rathkii | reverse complement strand
ATGTATACTTATGATTATCATTTTTTTTAAACCACGTATTCCCCACTATCATTCTTCTTTCAACACACAACTCTATCAGACTCTCTCCATTCTCATTCCTCTCTCCTACCCCAAAAGGTCCTATTATTCTTCCTACCTCCTCCCTTCCCACTCCAGCATTCAAATCTCCCAATAGACAAATTTTTTCATTTACCCCAAAACTCTCCCAACACTCATTCAATTCTCCCCAAAATCTTTCTCTCTCCTCCTCTCTCGCTCCATTCACTGGTGCGTATGCACAAATAAACACCCACATTTCCCCCCCGAATTTCACTTTTACCCACATTAACCTAGAACTCACCTGTTTACACACCCTCACCTTGTCCCACATCTCTTTCCTCATAACTATTCCCACCCCCTCCCTCGCCCTCACTCTCTCGCTCACCCCCGATACCATACCCTTATATTTGCCGAAATCCAACTCCCTCTTTCCCTTCAACTTAGTTTCTGTTATTCCTAACACATCTACCCTTTTTTCCTCAAACATCAGTCCCACTTCCTCCCTCTTCAAATCCTCGTTTACCCCTCTCACACATTCATACACCCCACCCTAATTACCACTCTCCTCCCCATCTTTCTCTACTTCTATATATAAGTCAATCAATCAGGCTGTACGCTTTACGGGACCCCCCACCTTAGGTGCTTCCCAACACCTAGGGTTACCACCCCGCTCACCAACCCACACCAACAACACCAAAATACGTTAAAATAATATACAAAAAATAAAAACAACTATCAATTTATCCACCCCCACCCCCCCCCCCCCTCCCTCTCCCCACAACAACGACCAAAAAAATAGAAAAAAAATATAAAAAATATAAAGGTTAACCCACACTCCAGCAATATTTATTTATTCCTACGTTAAAATAGATAAAAATTTATGACAAACAATTATTATAAAATTTATCGTTCTAAAAATACAGCTTGACAAATCGAGTCACTTTATTATCACAAACTTAACACTATAAAAATTTTTCAGAAAGTATTCTTATATACATCTATTTATTAAAAGTATTCTAAAAGAAAATCATTAAAATCTATGTTTTTCCTCTTAAAGCTAGTAAATTGTGCGCTTTCATCAGTCTTCTAGTAATACTTATAAAATATGGTATAAAAATTCATGTATTAAAATTTATAAAACATTCCATTCACATTCCTACGTTTATTTATTCCTACGTTAAAATAGATAAAAATTTATGACAAACAATTATTATAAAATTTATCGTTCTAAAAAATACAGCAGCTTGACAAATCGAGTCACTTTGTTATCACAAACTTAACACTCCAAAAGTTTTCCAGAAAGTATTCTTATATACATCTATTTATTAAAGGTATTCTAAAAGAAAATCATTAAAATCTATATTTTTCCTCTTAAAGCTCGTAAATTGTGCGCTTTCATCAGTCTTCCAGTAATACTCATAAAATATGGTATAAGAAAAATTCATGTATTAAAATTTATAAAACATTCCATACACATCAATAAGTATTTAATCAATATATCACCAATTTTCGAATACTCAGAAAACAATAAACCTATTCCCGAATGAAAAGTCAAGAAGTTCTAGTAAACTGTCTTATGAAATCGGCATCGTCTGCACTCACCCAAAACCCATACATATATATATATATACAATGTCCTTCCAAAATGATTTATATAGTACTATAAGTTACGCTGCATTAGATAAGTGGTAGGCATTTTTTTTTTTTTTTTTTTTTTTAGTAAAATTTTCAATATTAAGTGCCTTCATGCCGTTGCTTTACTCCGGCTTCAATAATTTTCCTGAATTTTGTGATTTTCCTGAGTAATAGTGTAATTTATGCCGATAGCACGCTTTATATACTGGTTTTTCACTAGTATTAGTCACTGAAGAATAGTTACAATTGATATGCTTGCATGCACACACGCACACAGTAGGTAGATCAAGGTTATGCAACAAACTTAATTTATTTGCAATTCACGCGGCCTAAACTTTGCTTCAGTGAAATGCCAAACTCGCCGAACGACACAAATGTCTACAGGTAAATTACCTGCAGTTAATCAATAATTGCTCCGGCCTCAACAATTTTCCTGAATAACAGTGATAATTTATGCCCTTAGCACGTTTTATATTCTGTTTTTCCACCAGTGTTTAGTAACTGAAGAATAGTTACAATTATACGCCTGCATCATATATGCACACAGTAGGTAGATCAAGGTTATGCAACCAACTTAATTTATTTGCAATTCATGAGGCCGAAACTTTATTTGCCGTAGAATGCTGGACTCTCTACGACACAATCTCACTACACAAATGTCCTACACAAGTTAGCAGACGATTATATTCATAAATAAACAGCGTGAGAACTTGGACACATTTTCTCTCCACGAACTATTCGTAGTTATATATATATATATATATATATATATATATATATATATATATATATATATATATATATATATATATATATACTTCTCTCTAAAATATATATATATATATATATATATATATATATATATATTCAAGGTTGCCACACCTGTCACAAACTTTTGTCAGATTAAAAACTGAAAAATTAAGGGTAAAATTAAAATCATATTGAGGAAAATGTGTTAATAAATTTTAATGGAGTCGATGTGATTGAGCTTAAAGAGCTAGAGGAATTATCTAAAAATAAAAGAAATTAAAATAATATAATATATATATATATATATATATATATATATAACTATAATAATATATATATATATATATATATAATAATAATATATATATATATATATATATAATATATATATATATGTATATGTATACCAATAATAATAATAATAATATATATAATATGTGGTCGGCATCGAAAGCACCTGCATGTAACTAAAAAACTATAACAGCTACAGGAAAATAAATAACATTTTATTAATCAGGAGAGACATTTTTATCCATGAAATTAAAAAAAAAAAATAACGCATTGAAAAATTTAAAATTGTTAAAATGTTGGAAAACTTGTATGATAATTATCGTTTTCGAGAAGTAAGAAGGAGTCTAGCGCTCGGAGAGAGCGAAAAAGTTGCCAAATGTTGAATTTTTTTTTAACTAAAGGATACCCCACGGGTAAACAAGAACGATGGATAGAGTCGGGGTTTCTCGGCCTACCGGGGGACGACGGGGGAGACTTCGTCCCCCCCTCTGTCCCTCCGTCGGCTCGAACCACCTAAAAAGGAATAAAAAGAAAAATTAACATTTTCTCCAGAGAGCATAATAATAATAATAATAAAAAAAAATAATATTTGGTAACTCTTGCTCTCGTATTACTGCAGGATGGAAGGTTAATGAGAGCGTACGCCTGCCAGACCTAAGATAATACTAATATTTAAGGTGTTATTAATAAATATTAGAATAAAATAATTTTTTTGTTTCATCGATGAAATTGCTTGCTGAAATCAAAAATGTTATTTATTTTCTGGTAGCTGTTATAGTTTTTAGTTACATGCATGTTGCTTTCGGGATGCACAATATATATTTATATATATATATGAGAGATATATATATATATATATATATATATATATATATATATATATATATATATATATATATATATATATATATATATATATATATAGCATTATATACTTTTTTTTTTTTTAATTTTTTTTTTTTTTTTTTTTTTATTTTTTTTATTTTTGTTTGTTATTTTTGTTATTGCTATGTATGTATGTGTATATACTTTTCTAATAATATCATACATATTTTGAACATAATTAAAATTAATAAAACAAAGTACGAACTCATGGGACCTACGTAATAGGCCCGGCACTTTTTATTTATTTTAAATTAAATTTTTGGTTCCATAACCTCGATTTTGTGCACTTCTTATTTGTTCTTAAATGAGATATTTTTCCATTTTCAAAATTATTTTATCTTGTAGTTAAATTATTTTTTCATTAGATATTTATTGAGTTAAATAAAAACTAAAACAATACCATAGACTAAATGCATTGCAGGCTGGCGTGTATGCATGGCAGACCACTCGCTGAAGCGCTCGCTCCAAATACGCGCTGAGCGCGAGCGGTGCCGTGTAACAACTTACTCGCGCCGCGAGTAAGTTGTATATGAATTATGAATATAATGTAAATATAACTATAGACATTACCGTGCTATAGATTAAACTTTATTACATATCTTTTTTATTTGGGAAAATTGAGAAAATTCGTAGAAAATGCCTCAAATGAAATAATTCTCAGATAGCATTACCTACCATTCCGATTCTAATTTTTTTTTTTTTTGCTCTCTGGTATAATAAAGGGCCTATATATATTAGGTTAATCTCTCTCTCTCTCTCTCTCTCTCTCTCTCTCTCTCTCTCTCTCTCTCTCTCTCTCTCTCTCTCTCTCTCAGATATATATATATATATATATATATATATATATATATATATATATATATATATATATATATATATATAAAATAAAATAAATATATTATATATATGTATACATACATATATGTATATATAATAATATGTAATAATATATATATAATACGTTATAATAATAATAACACTAATAATATATAATATATAATAATAATAATAATATATATATATATATATAATAATAATAATAATATATGTATATATCTTCTTATATAATCTTAATATCTTCTTCTTCTTTAACTATAATATAACATATAATAATAATAACGAGAATATATATTTAATGTAACATGTCCCGTATTGTATGAACGTTTTTGATAATTAAATATCAAGATAAAAATAGGGATACGTATTATGGGTCTAAGATACTATTAAATAAGGAATTAAAATGCAATGTTACTGCAAATAATAATAATAATAATAATAATAATAATAATAATAATAATAATAATAATAATAATAATAATAATAATAATAAATAATAATAATAATAATAATAATAATAATAATAATAATAATAATAATAATAATAATAATAATAATAATAA
>JABUQX010108647.1:0-5000 GCA_015478945.1 Trachelipus rathkii | reverse complement strand
TTGCCATCGTTCTTGTTTACCCGTGGGATTTGCTTTAGTTAAAAAAAAAATTCAACATTTGGCACCTTTGCGTGCTCACTCGGAGTACGCGAGTTTCTTCGAATTCTCAGAAAACGGTAATATCATGCAAGTTTTTCCAACATTTTAACTATTTTTAAATTTTTCAAAAGCGTTATTTTTATTTATTTTTTATATTTCATGGATAAAAATGTGTCTTTCCCTGATTAATGAAATGTTATTTATTTTCCTGTATCTGTTTTTTGTTACGGTATGTTGCTTTCTGGAGGCTGACCTATCATCTTTCTCTCTCATATATATATAATATATATATATATAATAACAATATATATATATATATATATATATATATATATATATATATATATATATATATATATATATATACATATATATATATATATATATATATGCATATTGAGTTTTTTAGACTAACATAGGTTAGGTCATATATTAAACTAAGGGAGTGTAAAACACTATCCAGCTCTCCGACTGCAGACTTAATTGCTATGCTCATTCTCACATGTACTGCACTAGTAAATCCTAGAACACACTTCCTTTGCTGTATTTTCCGTACTTTCTTCTATACTCACACTTTCAGAGGCGTTTCTTTGTATTTATTTTTTTTAGGGAGGGGGTATATTGATTCATCAAACATATTAAGTCGTTTTCGTTTTTGCATTTGTGCTTACGAAATGTAAGAAATGTTAAAGTTTGCGTTCGTTTTTGTCAAATTTAGCACAAATTTAGGAAAATGCTCACAAAACGTAAGGAATTTCTAAATTCTGTAAGGTTGCTATTTCCCGTGCTTGCCGAATTTAGGAAAATGCTTATGAGAAAATGTAAACAAACCAGATGGCGGCGTAGAGGTCCCTTTGATTTGATGAATGTTTCATTCATAGAATTAGCTTTAAATCTAATTTCTTCCAAATCGATAAACTCCATCACAATAGTTGATCAATTATTTGTAATATAAACCTTGATATTTTATTTTATTTCTGCTTATTCGAAAGCCACGTGATCCATCACAACAGCTGATCAAAATATTTGTAAACAAACGTTCGTTTATGTACAAAATTCGTGCTAAAATTGGATTAGCATTTCTTTTTAAGCGTAAGCACAAGTTACAAAAACGATAACGGCTCAAAGAAAAATTAGTATTTAAAAGAAAAGGTATATTAGGCTAATAAACTTTAATAGAAAATTAAATTTTTAAAATTAATTATTTAAAAAAAAAATATATGTATATTTTTTTAAAAACTAATTTTTCTTTAATATGTTTGATGTGTCATGTTGAAATATATTGAAGAATATATATATATATATATATATATATATATATATATATATATATATATATTATATATATATATTTATATATATATATATACATATATATATAAATAACTTTTCCGTATATATATATATATATATATAGTCTTTTTATTATTTTTTTAAAAATATTAAATTTATAAAATTTAATTTGCTATACTAAGGTAATAAATATTCTTTTATTTCTTTAATTTTTTATTTCATTTTTTGCATTCGTTCAAAACAAAAAAAATTTTTCTGGTACCCTAAAAGGAACTGAAATATCTACCAAGTATATAAGAAAATATTATTCAATATTATAGCTGATACAGTGGTCGGAGGCGATTCAAACCGGTTCCCGAAAACCGGTAACTAAAATGTTTCCAGGAAACTAAACTGGTAGTTAAACATAAAAACAACCGGCAACGAACATTTTATGACAAAACTGAGAAACTCTTATTGAAATTTTGGCAACTCGACACCGCTTTTTTAGAGGATAGTAGTAATTCACCGTTTTTCTCTACTTTCCATTGACAAAAGGGTAAGTATTTTAATTTGTGATAGAATCAAAATAATATATATATATATATATATATATATATATATATATATACTATATATATATATATAATATATATAATAATATATATATATATATATATAATATACCATCTTATATATATATATTATATATATATATATATATCTTCTTTTCTTCTTCTATATATATATATATATATATATATATATATATGTATATATAACATAAATCTCTATATAAAGATATAATAATAAGACAGTATATGAATATATATATAATATAATAATAATAATATATATATATATATATACTATATATATATGGCAACTTTAGCTTAAGATTCAGAAATCTGCAACTTCTTTAATTTGTTTTAAAAAGTTCCAATATTTTATTCAGTAACTAAAAAATAATAATAAAAATAAAAGGAGAAAAGAGAATAAAATTGATTTAATGACGTATATTTGCTTAATAAAAGCAACTTTTAAGCATTCAATTAGATAATGAATGCAATTATTATTCAATTATCATATTTAAAATTCTATTTCATTTCAATTTTAAATACTTATTTAAGTAAAAAAGGGTAATTATCCTTATAATAATATATAATATATATATATATATATATATATATATATACAATATACATATATATATATATATATATATATATATATAATATATATATATATATATATATGCTATATATATATATATATATATATACTCTATATATATACTGTATATATATGCCTGTATAATAATAATAATATATATGTATAATATATATATATAATAATAATATATATATATATATATATAATATATATAAAATAAAAATAGATATAATTATATATATAATATATATAATATATATATATATATATATATATACATATACATATACATATACATATACATATACATATACATATACATATACATATAATATACATATACATATACATATACATATACATGTATACAATATGCATATATATACGTATGTATATATATATATATGTATAATAACAATAATATATATATAATATGTATATAATAATAATATATAATAATATATATATATATATATATCAGCTTTCTCTTTAGCTTCCCATGGCTTGGGCCGGGTTGCTCAAACAGTGCAAAAAGTCGAAGGCATTTCTAGAATATAAAAAGGTGGCAGAAGAGACACTAAAGAAACAGCTCCCATTGTCCTTTATGTCACCTTTTTACGACAGGCATAGGAAACGTACGTTGTGGAAAATCTTTCTACCCCCCATAGGGAAATATATATACCGTATATATATATATATATATATATATATATATATATATATATATATATATATATATATATATATATATATATATATCTATATATATATATATATATATATATATATATATATATATATATATCCCTGTAACGTTAACCCTGATAGCAAGCACCTCTACGTAGTATACTTGTTCAAGATTCCCATTATAACAACACAAAAGAAACTTACAAGTAATCACAGTTCACTGGCAATAACAAACCCAAAACCTCGTCCTCTCAGTTCCTCGTCGGATCTCTCCTCGATCAAATTTTGGTCAATCCACCTCGCCGCTCCAGTTGCACTCTGAAACCTTCAGTCAGGAACCGCCCTAATACTGCAAATCTGGCCAGCTCCTGTGGACCTCCCTCCACCTGGACGAGTCGATCCCGCCAATTCCCCAAAAGAAACAAAGCCTGAATCTGCCGATCACCAGCCTCGGATTTGTTCCTTCAATAGCAAACAATAAAATTCAATCGTCAAAACTTTAACACTTTTAAAGAAAAACACAAACTTATTCAACTTTTACCGCCTTCTGCGGATTCTACTCTGTCGTTTCCTAACTTTTCCGTTCTCCAAACGACAATACAATCCTCCTGACTAACACAATTTTCCTTGTAACTTATCACGGACTATCTTTCAAAATCAAAAATCAATCTGATCCTTTTCAAGTTTCATCCCAAGCTCAACTTTTTCATTTTTAGTTGGTTTGCTCCCATGACATAACTCCCATTATAATATATATATATATATATATATATATATATATATATATATATATATATATATATATATATATATATAATTGAATATATATACCTTTTATTAATACTAATAATAATAATAATATATATATAATATAATATTATATATACAATAATATATATATATATAATATATATAATAATAATATATGTAATATATATGTATAATAATAATATATATAACTATATATATATATATATGTTGTAATATGAATATATATGTAATATATATATTAATAATAATAATAATAATAATAATAATAATATATGTAATAATAATAATATGTATAATAATATATGTAATAATAATATATATATAATAATATATCACAATAATATTCTAAGATAATGTGTTAGCGTGCGTGCTACTATTGTTATTGGTTGAAAGGAAATATGTATATATATATATATATATATATATATATATATATATATATATATATATATATATATAATAATATCTTAACTAATATAATAATAATATCCTATATAATAATATATATATATATATATAATTTTGATAAGGTTTATATTAATTTTAAACACCACTACACCTTTGTATTTAATATATATGTATGTAATATATATATATATATATATATATATATATATATATATATATATATATATATATATATATATATTATATATATGTTAATATATATACTATATATATATATATATATGCGGAGGTTGCGTATACAAAGTTTAAATTCAAAGTAGCTCGTCTAATTAATTAACGTAATTTTCGAAAGGAAAGAAAATATAAGAATATAAGCTTTCAAATGAACAATTTTCCTCTGCATTTCTCTGTATTCTCTTTCTTTAAAGTCTTTTAATCTCCTTGCGTTCTGCTGAGAATATTTGAGGCTTAATACCTTGATTAAATCCTTTGCTCATCAACTCTGACCCTGGAAGATGTTTATCTCTATTTTCTCTTCTTCTGTTATATACAGTTATATATATATATATATATATATATATACTTATATATATATATATATATATATATATATATATACTGCTATATATATATATATATATATATATATA